>VBSM01003039.1:25348194-25445350 GCA_008086735.1 Cheirogaleus medius
AAATAAAAAAAAGACAACAAGGGAAAAAAAAAACCAAGGGAGAAATATAAATAATAATAATAAAAAAAAACCATGAGTAACATCAGCCTATCATTCTCTGGAGTGAATAGACTGAATTTCTTGATTTGGTGGCCTTTTCACACATGAGCCATTTGTCACCTGAATTTATTCATGACTGTGATGGAGTTGAGTAGAGTCACCATGGACAGAGCTGAGATGGGCGCTGCCCTTGATAAATGTATATCTGTCAAACACTCTTTTCATTGTGCTCTTATAGCTAGCGTTTAGGAGTTTATATATTATTTCTTCATTAGATCCCAATGTTTAATCAGTTTACATCAATTCTTGGTGTGGGGGCTATTCTGCCTTTTCCAAATGATACTACATGATCCCTGCAATGATTTTACATGGGTTGATTGTACAGCTTAAGTTTTGAAATTCAACTCTATTTTCAACTTTTAGGTATTCTTCATTTTTATTTACGTGTGTTCTAGATCACACAGAAGCAAGTTCCTCGTGTGTAAGTTCCCTATTAAGAGTAATGTATTTTGTAAGAAAATAGGTATGGCTATATCCATAGACGTCATGCAGTTCTTTGCCTAAAATTGTCAAGCACCATTTTAATAAAAGAGCATTGAAATTAAAGGCAATTTTAAATTAGAGCCATTAGTTTCTGGTTCAAGAGGGTAAAGAGAACCCATATACTGATCTTACATTCATCAAAAACAAAACGCTTAAATTATAATAAAGTTATGTAAAAGGAAAATATCTGTGAACACCAGAGAAATAATCATTCTTCATGAAAAGATGGAAGATTGAAGGCTCATGATTACCTCAGCTATTATCTGATATACCATTTTGAGGACAGAAGATAATTTTTAAGTGTTAGAAAGAAAAGAAAAAATACAAGAAAAAATAGAAGTTAAAATTATTTGGGGTTCACATATAAATGATGCCTCTAGAAGACGGCTGCTAATCAGAGAAACTAGCAAATATTTTGGCAGTCACACTGAGGTATATTTGCAAATTAGAGACTTTGTGAAGGTCACGGGCTTCAAACACATGACCAGGATATTTGATATGATATTTGCCAAACTTTGATGTTGTGTGGTGTATACAGCTAAATTTATAAAATAAAACAGAGTGGAATGAATCCCCCACATTCTCATAGGGCTGAGGAGATAAACATCCAGTGGGTTCTTTCTTGAAATCCATGAAAGGCAATGACCTAGAAGCCAGGGTGAATTAGAAGTATATTGAGTCTCACAATACTCACCTCATCCTTGATTTAGTGCAGTCCTGGAATTGATTGAGTTGATCAATCCCTGTCTTCACCCTCCCACACCTACCCCTAATCTATGTAAGAGAATTAAAAAAAAAAAAACTCTCTCTAACAGGAGACTCTTTGGTGGAGATAGCATAATTTGGAGTGTCTAGAGTTCTTTTATCCACAATTGCAAGTATGCAGTAAAATACTCTAGATAGAAGCAAAGTCAGGCCCTCATGAGGGATAAACTGGAAACGAACAGGCAATAGAACTAATCCCACAGATAAACCAGTTAGTGACGATAGAAGAGGATGACTCTGAATAACTATGATTGTTGTATCTAAGAAAATAGAGGAAAATTTGGACAGAATTGATTAAGGAATGGAGTATTTTACCAAAAAGTTAGAATAAAAATATAAAAATACATTTTAAAATTTAAAGAAAATCTGAAATATGGAACTAAGTAAATTATTTTAATAGCAGCATATTGGATTAGTGTACTGGAAGACCAGTGAGTGGAAAATATCCAAACTGAAGTACAGAGGAGAACTGGGGGAGGGGGGAGATAAAAGAGTCAGAGACACCTGTGATGTCTACAAAACTCTAAGTCACATATTGCCTGAGTCTCAGAAAAAGAGGAGTGGAGGGGAGAGAAAGAGAAAAAACAAGACAGAAGCTATATTCATAGTAATTATTGCTGAGACTTTGCCAAGATGATGAAAGATATCAGCTCACAGATTAAGAAGCTCAGTAAACCTCGAATGTGAAGAATACTCCAAAACACACCGAGACACGTTATAATCCAACTACTGAAAACCAGTAACAAAAAGAAATGTCTTAAAAATACTCCAGAGCCGGGGAGAAAGGCACATGCCCTTCAGAGGATCAAAAATAAGATTCACAGCTGATTTTTCAAGAGAAACTACAGACTCAGGAGACAATGGCAGAAACCCAGATATCCCTTCTCCTCCACTTAGTAGCTCAGTACAGCTGCCCCCTTGTCATGCTGAAAGAAGACGGATTCCATGGTGGAATATGACAAGCCTGCAGGTGCATTGGACAAGGGCAGCCTGGCATAGTTTGAGAACTCCCACACACACACACACACAAAAAAAACAGGGAAATTCACTGTATATCTACATAGTGAATATTGAGATCCCAGCCTCTCTCCCCCAGTGTGTAGTATTTCTGTTCTCGTATATTCTATACAGGCTTTCGGGTACATTTTTATTGGAATCTAACCAGCCTACAACTACAGTCTTAAGGATATTGATATTGGCAGTCACTCCAATACAATAAATCCCATCCACAGCAACAGGCACTGATGATGGCTGGTCTACAGAGTAACTCCTGTACCCAGGTCTAATGTTCTCACAGTGTCCGTGATGAAAAAATGGAGAATGACCCAATTTGAACAAGAAATTTGGAGGAAATAGAGCCAAGAAATTATTGTTAATGTCTTCTAATAAAGAGGAGATATTGCACCCATGAAGCAAAGGAAAAGAAATATTCAGTTTATTAAAAAGCCTTCATAGGTTATTTTAAAAAGATATGATCATCAAAATGCCAATACCAATGGGAAATTAGAAAATAAAGTTGATAAAATCTCCCAGAAAGATGAATAAAATCTAAGAGATGGAAAATGAGGAGAAATATGTGAACAGCATATGGTTAATACACTAGGCCCAGGAAATAGAAGCTTCAGTAGAAGAAAGAAGTAGAAAAATACTCCCAGCATAAGGGCACAGGGAGAAAACCGTGGACTTGTTGTGCTGTAGGCCTTGGGAGCAACCAGTCCAGGTTGGAGCAGATGATATGGTTGCAGAAGACATCTTTCCAAGAGATTAACAATAATGGGATACCTGAAGTGTTCGAATGTATTTAGACAAACTGGAGACCTGCAGTTGGGTGTGGGAGAAAAATAGGTAGTAACTATATAGAAAAGGAAACAAACAAAAGACAATTAGTCAGGAAAAGCAGAATTGTTTTGAGGATCAAAATGCAGTCATATCTTAATTCATGGCTCATTTGTGAATATAATTTGCATAGTTATAAACATTTAAATGCTATATATATCCAAGCAGAATCATGATAAATCAAAATTGAGGGCGTAGAGAAGGGAGAATGTATCTGAGTTGATGGAGGAGAGAGAGAGGTTTAGAAGGAGCTAGTAAACAATATTTCTAACTGAAAAAATATTTTTAAAAGTAAAACCTTATTATGTAGAGATTTGAAGAAAAATATGAATATAAATCAGAAAAAGAGTTGGAAGTTCTCATTTTGAGCAAACAGTATGGGCTACAACGTAGAGTATGTCTATTTTTTAATTAATTTCTGTAGATTTCTTTATAAATTGAGTGCATTTTAAACTTCACTTATAAAATGACATAAAGATGATATTGGATCCATAAAGCATGAAAAGGCTGACATGGAAAAGGCAAAACAGATCAAGAAAGAATTCATAAAAAATATAAATATGATGTTTCATGTATGTGGAGAGATAATCAAAAGATATGAAGAAGGAAATTAGAGGGTTCCATAAAAATGGCTTTATGATGAAAGTAGATATTTTATACAAATTATAAGTTTTACAATGAAAAAGAAGTAAATTATATGAAGATTATTTTTATCAATAAGAAAAATAGAAATACAATCAGAAATTATATGAAAAACAAAGATAAATAAATATACAAGAGAAAGTATGTATACAAGAAAATTGTGCTCCAAATATAAAACACAGAGGATGATTTTGAGTAATTGAGTATAAGTAATGAAGACAGCAAATTTGGGTGGAACATAAAGACCACAGTCTTTATTTATGTGTACTTTCTTAGGCTTTATTATAATTTGTGATATAATAATTTTCCATGATGTCTATTTTATTTTTCCCCAAGTGATTGCTCTCTTATAAATGGAATATTTTGCTGAGAAATGCTCATTGTTTGCTTTCTGTATATGTTTGAGAATCATGCTAAAAGCAAGCTTAAATTTCATAATTTGTTCTTTTCAAAATATTTTCTATAGGACTTGTTAAACTTTGTAATTTTCAAGGGTTGTTCTTTTATTTGCTTCTTTTGATTCTTATTAAATAGTTTTTATGTGTTTCTTTAAAATTTTTTATTGACACATTTTTGTACATATTTGTGGAATATAATTGATATTTTGATACATATATATTGTATAATGATCAAATCAGGGTATTTAGCATGTCCAGCACCGCATGCATTTATCATTTCTTTGTAGTAAGAACATCCAGAAGCCTTTCTTCTAGCTACTTTATAGAATATTATACCTCCAGAAACATAAATATGTGCTATAAAGAAACATGGTTAGCAAGTAAATGATAGTCTTATGACCTCATACTATATGTGTTTAAAACCTTTTTATTTTTTTAATTTAGTGGCACCTTTGGGAATCTTTTAGGAGTTGATATATATGCTGGAGAAATATTGAAGTTTAGGCATTCTTTAAATTTATCTTCAAATTCTTTGTATTTTTTATATTTAAGTTAAATTTACTATTTGAAATAAGTTAATTAGCAAGTGATCATCTCCATGTGGTGAGTAGTTTGGGTTTTCCTTTTTATACTTTACTGTAATTTCCCAAATTGTCTGCATTTATATGCAGTATCTTTATTATCACCAAAAGATAATAAATTTAAACAGACTGATGGAAAAACTAGGCAAAATTTATAGGTCTTTTGAAAGATTTTCTACATTATAAATTATGTTTATTGAGGGGTCCTTTTGTCTTCCTCTCATCTAGAGCCTAGGACAGGCCAGGAAAAAATTCTGAATGAATGGATATGTATCATGTTTTTCACCACCGACATAGTTTCTTGCTATGCTATCATGTGAATTTGATAGTGGCTGGTTTTATATTAACTTCTAAAGGCTTGGCTTTGTCTAGTTGTGTCCAATGTTAATATCATGGTGATGCCTCTGTTCTGAGATTGCATGTCAATGATCACTGCATATCTTATTGGCACAGAGAAATAGCAGTGGATAATCAAGGTTCATGAGCACCATGAACATGATCATGAATGTGAGCATTAAATGAAACATATTATTTCCACCACTATCTGTTGCCTACCCCACCATAAAGGCAAAGCAGGTATGAAATTAAGTTTGGCTTATGTGGTGGTTCAAATCTGTGATGATTTCATTCATTGTGTTTAGAAAACAGCAACAGGGTTAACTGAGAGAGAGTCCATGCTTTAGCATGTCATGGGCATCTGTCACTGCCTTGCTTGTTTATTTTCCTTCTGGGACTGTCAGGACCGGACATCCTATGATTTAGACAGTATTGCCAGTGACATGGTGGGATAGGCTGAAAAATGGCTCTCCAAAAATTAATCTGTGTCCTAATCTCCAGAACCTATGAGTATGACCTTATATGGCAAAGATGTGATTATGTGAAGAATCTTGAAATGGAGAGATTATTCTAGATTATCTGGGTGGTCCTTAAAGGCAAATGTGCACATAAGACAGGGGCAGAAGGAGATTACACACATACAGATGAGCAAGCAATGTGAAGATGGAGTGGAGACAAATATGAAGATACTGGCCTTGAAGATTGGCATGACATAACCACAGCCAAGGAATGCTGGCAGTCCCCAGAAGGTGGAAGAGGTGAGGAATAGATTATCAACTTGACCTTCCTAAGGGAGCATGGCTCTCCTAACACCTTCAATTTGCCCAGTGATACTGATCTGACTTCTGCCCTCCAGAGCTGTGAAAGAATAGTTACATTAATTACAACTGATGCTATGGAAATACAAAATATCACCTATGAATACTATAAAGACCTCTATGCACATAAACTTGAAAATGTGGAGGATATGGAAAAATTCTTAAAAACACACAGCCTCCCTAGGCTCAATCAGGAAGAAACAGAATTTCTGAACAGACCAATATCGAGTACTGAAATTGAAGCAGAAATAAAAAACCTTCCTAGGAAGAAAAGTCCCAGACGAGATGGTTTCACACCTGAATTTTACCAGACCTACAAAGAACTGGTGCCTATCTGGCAGAAATGATTCCACAATATTGAGAAGGAAGGAATCCTCCGCAACACATTTTATGAAGCCAACATCACCCTGATGCCAAAACCAAGAAATGATGCAACAAAAAAAGAAAACTACAGACCAATATCCCTTATGAATGTAAATGCAAAAATTCTCACAAAAATCCTAGCAAACCAAATTCAGCTGCTTTTCAAAAAACATAATCCATCACGACCAAGTGGGCTTCATCCCAGAGATGCAGGGATGGTTCAACATATGCAAATCTATACATGTAATTCAACAAATAAATAGAAGCAGAAATAAAGACCATATGATCCTCTCAACAGATGCAGAAAAAGCATTCGACAAAATTCAACACCCTTTTATGATAAGAATGCTTAACAAAAAAGGCATAGAAGGGACTTCCCTGCAAATGATAAAAGCCATATATGACAAACCCACAGCCAACATCATTCTGAACTGGGAAAAATTGAAAGCATTCCCACTTAGAACTGGAACCAGACAAGGTTGCCCTTTGTTACCACTTCTACACAGTGCTGGAAGTCATAGCCAGAGCAATCAGACAACAGAAGGAAATCAAGGGCATCCAAATGGTGGAAGAAGAGGTCAAATTATCTCTCTTTGCTGATGATATGATCTTATATCTTAAAAATTCCAAAGATTCTGCCATGAGACTATTGGAATTGATAAACAAATTCAGCAAAGTCTCAGGTTAGAAAATTAATGTACAGAAATCAGTAGCATTCCTTTATGCCAACAACAGTCAAACTGAGAACCAAATTAAAGACTCAATACCCTTCACAATAGCAACAAAGAAAAAAAAAATACCGAGGAACATATTTAACTATGGAGGTGAAAGATCTCTACAGGGAGAACTATGAAACACTGAGGAAGGAAATAACAGAGGACGTAAACAGGTGGAAAGCCATACCATGCTCATGAGTTGGCAGAATCAGCACTGTTAAAATTTCCATACTACCCAAAGTGATCTACAGATTCAAGGCAATCCCTATTAAAATACCAACATCATTTTTTGCAAATCTAGAAAAAATAATTCTATGCTTCGTATGGAACCAGAGAGACCCCAAATTGCAAAAGCAATCTTAAGCAAAAAGAACAAATTGGGAGACATCAACTTATCAGACTTCAAGCCATCCCACAAGACTATAATAACTAAATAGACTGGTAATGGCAAAAGAACAAAGACATAGACCAGTGGAACAAAACTGAGAACCCAGATATAAAACCATCCTCATATAGCCATCTAATATTTGACAAAGCAGACAAAATCATACACTGGGAAAAACAATCCTTATTCAGTAAATGGTGTGGGGAAAATTGGATAGCCACATGTAGAAGACTGAAACAGGACACACACCTCTCACCTCTCACAAAAATCAACTCATACTGGATAACAGATTTAAACATAAGGCATGAAACTATAAGAATTCTAGAAGAAAATGTTGGAAAACTCTTACAGACATTGGCCTAGGGAAAGAATTTATGAAGAAGATCCCAAAGCCAATCATAGCAACAACAAAAATAAATAAATGGGACCTGATCAAATTAAAAATCTTCTGCACAGCCAAGGAAACTATCATGAGAGCAAACAGACAACCTACAGAAGGGGAGAAAATATTCCCATGCTACACATTCAATAAAGGGCTGATGACTAGAATCTATATAGAACTCAGGAAAATCAGCAAGCATAAAAATCAAACAACTCCACTAAAAAGGAGGCAAATGACGCAAAGGACATGGACAGAAACTTTTCAAAAGAAGACAGACTAATGGCCAAGAAACATATGAAAAAATGTTCAACATCTCTAACCATTAGGGAAATGCAAATCAAAACCACAATGAGATATCACTTATCCCCAGTGAGAATGGCCTTTATCAAAAAGTCCCAAAACAATAAATGTTGGCATGGATGGGGAAAGATAGGGACACTCATACACTGCTGATTGGACTGAAAACTAGTTCAACCTCTGCTAAAAGTGATATGGAGCTACCACAAACAGCTACAAGTAGAACTATCATATGATCCAGGAATCCCCTACTGGGCATCTACCCAAAGGGAAAAAAAAGACATTCTATAAAAAAGACATCTGCACTCAAATGTTCATAGCAGCACAATTCACAATTGCAAAGACATGGAAACTACCCAAGTGCCCATCAATACATGAGTGGATTAATAAAATGTGGGATCTGTAGTTCTACTCATGGAGTTCTACTCAGCCACAAAAATTAATGGTGATCTAGCACTTCTTATATTATCCATGATAGAGCTGGAGCCCATTCTACTAAGTGAAGTATCACAACAATGGAATAACAGCCACCACATGTACTCATGTACTCACCATCAAGTTGCTGTTAACTGATCAACACTTACGTGCACATATAGTAACATTTATCTGGTGTCAGGCAGGTGGATGCAGAGAGGAGGGGATGGGTACATTCACCACTGATGGGTGTGGTACGCACTCTCTGGGGGATGGACATGCTTGAAGCTCTGACTCAGGTAGGGCAAAGGCAATGTATGTAACCTAAACATTTGTGCTGCCATAAGATGCTAAAATTAAAATTTAAATTTAAATTTAAAAAAAAGATTCAAGCCACCAAGTTTTTATGGCCATTTGTTACCACAACCACAGGAAATTAATACACCTGGCTTCTACTTCTCATATCTTGTAGGTGGGCAGGTGACCCAGGAAGCCTGCACAAGAGTACAACATCATCTTGGTCCTGGGTACTACAAGTGACCCAATTGTACCTAATTAGTGGCCTTTAATGACATTGCAATGTGCCTTAAGAGAAAGAGGGCCATTCTGTTTTCTTTGCAGCTGTGAGCTCAAAGGGTGCTATCAGCTGGAGGCTGCTTGCAGCTGTCTCTTCACCACGTAGAGTCTGTCCAAAAATGAGGCCTCGCAGAGGACATTGTAACTAGGAATGGGCTCCATGGAATTCTTATGGCATACTTTGAATGTCTGAGTTTGTGCTTGAGTCTGTTTTTCTCCTCTTGTGCTTTTATGCTACAAAATATTTAAAACCTTTTGGTTTGGGCTTAAGCTAGTTGGAATAGAGTTTTTATCACTAACCAGAGAGTCCTAAGGGCTTGGTTCATGTGATTTTACTTCCGTCTGCTGCTTACATGAGAACTTCTCAAGATAGATTCTAATGCCATTGTACACTTTGACTTTTAAAGCTTATGAATTTGCTACCAAAAATTCGTCACCTCATTGAGAGAGGAGGCTCTCTCTGAAGACATGTTGGGTCTGGTACATATACCAAATGTTACTTTCTTCTGTTTAAAATATTAAACATTACCATTGGTTGAGGGAATCATTTAGCTCATGAGAATCACACTGGCTTATAAATGTAACACTCAAAGAATTCATTTGGAAGTCACATTTAAATCAATCAGTTGTACCCGTTAGAAAGAATAAAAGTTAAGTCTGAGAATATTATTTATTGCACATTGTATTAGTTTTCTGAGCTGCTAGAACACATCACCACAAAGTTAGTGGCTCAAAACAACAGCAATTTATTCTTTCACAGTTTGTGGGGTAAAAGTCTGAAATTGAGATGTCGGCAGGGCCATACACCCTCCAAAGGCTCCAGTGGAGAATCTTTCATTGCCTTTTCCACCTTCCGATGGCACCAGGTGGTCTTTGGCTCATGGTTTTATAACTCCGATGTCTTCTTTCATCTTCATGTGGCCTTCTCTGTGGGTCTGAGTGTCTCAGGTCTCCCTGGCCTTTTTCCTATAAGGATACTTGCCACTGGGTTTGGGATCCACCAGGATAATCCAGGATGCTCTCATTTGGGGATCTATAACTTAATTCCATTTGCCAAGACTCTTTTTCCAAATAAGGTTACATTTATAGGTTCAGAATACATACATCATTTGGGAGGCCACCACTCCACCCATTGCAGGTAGTACTCAGGAGACCTTTAGAAGAAAATCTTCCTGGGTTTATGCTTTTTTTTTTTTTTTTTTAAGAGGTCCTACTAGTCATGATGACATGATGATTCTTTCATTATGGCCGTAAGATATTTTTTGTGAGTGATCGTTTTTTTTTTTTCAATGTCAGAGTTTCTTGACCTTCACACTATGGACATTGAGGTCATATAATCCTGTGTTGTGTAGGGCTATGCTTGTATTGTGGGGCATAGGACAGAGGCAGCATCCATGACTTCTGTTCACTAGATGCCAGTAGCACCCCCGCCTCCCATTGTGGCACTAAAAATGTCTCCAGACATTGCCAAGTTTCTCCTGGGAAGAAAATAGCCCCTCTTGAGAGGCAGAGTTCATATGGTTATGAATGTCTTCCGGCAGAAAAGCAAAGGGCAGAGGCAGAGAATTGGAGAGCACAGAGACAAATATCTATTCTGCCTTTTCCATACTTGAAGTTGAAGGGATGCATTCCCTCTGGAAAAACAAATGGGCTGCGGTGCATGCTCGAGAGCTGCAATCCACCTGTCTGACCTGTTCCTCACCTGCTTGTACCTTAGGCGTCCCATGGGGTTGATAATGCCAGAGAGCCCATTTGTCCCCAATGCCCATCCCAGTGATATCCTGGAACAGGACTCCCTGAAGGACCTCACAATGTGACCATGGCCAGGGTGGCCCTGCTACACCACCAGGTGCTACACAGTGTCCCCAAGTCCCTGAGGCAGGTATAGGGATGTGGCATCTGGGAGTAACTTTGGACATGAAGAGAAGTGAAAGGGCGGGATTCCCAGTTTTCTTTCGGGTCACAGTTGGGCTGTCATTTCCGTACTGTGATCATGTTGTGAGGTGGCAGCCTTGGGAACGTCTGGTTCCCGCCTGAGCTGGGCCCTGAAGGGTGTCAAGAATTCTTTGCCTGTTGTGTTTCAGCTGCATTTGGACATCTGTGGCCCAGCCCCATCAGGGAAGGAGGAGATGTGAAGTGTTGTTCTTGTCTGTGACGTTTATAGTAATGCCTGCCCAGTTTTTCCTGTGAATATTCTTTCACATTTTATAGTTGCACTTGGGAGGACAGAAAAAGGTGCTACACATTTATGGCCTCATTCTCAAAATCTGGTCAAATGACAGATGTTTGAAAAATGATGAAATTCTGCCTGAGGCTGTGCTTCCAGGGATGCTTAAAGTTGACATCTGAGCCCAGCCCTGCCAAGGTCAACTTGGGTCCCTGGTGGAGCTCCTCTGTCAAGTGCCCCTCCCTCACTGACCCTCCCCACCTCCCTGCTCAGCACCTACCAGACGGGTCAGCCCTGAGAAACTCCTCTGGGCAAGATGGGCATGAACTCGTCGTTCTACACCTTGCCTGCCTCCTGGGTTTTTGCTTGGTTTCCTTCAGCTGAATTCAGCCCTCCCATCTGCATTTGTACCTGCTGTTTTTCCAGCTCAGAATGCACCATCTTCTGTCTATACTCTCTCTCAAAGCTTCTCCTGGCAGGTATTATTTTAATTATACTCCCTTGATGCCAACCTGTTTCTTCATCTACTCTCATGCCTCGTGTTCTACTCTGCTTTGCCTCACCCCAGCAGGAGTAGACCAGACGGCTAGATGATCTCTAAGGGACCTTTCAGTTCTAGCATTGTTGAGATTTGCATGTGCAGTAGGTATCGATGCCCCCTGCTTCTGAACAGTTAGGCTCACCATCAGTGTTTAATTAATACTGAGGGTGCAACAAATATAATTCACTCTGTTCTTTTAATGGCCCCTTGACTGTGGGCTTGGTTTATCAAGCCTGTCCAAATGACTAACTGGGTGGATCTCATGCTCCTAAAAGCTCCATAAGGGAAGTATTTACGTAGTCTGATGGCTTCCCTTTAACAGCAGGCAGAACTAAGGACTGTGACAGTTCATTGCTAAATTATTGTGATAATGATATTGCAAAATCTTACAAAACGGGGCCATTTTAAAGTGTTTGAATATTACCAACCTTCTTTACTAAAGATGTCATTCTCTATATATATTTAAAGCTGCAGAAATGCTAGCGACTATCATAGTCATGAAAAGGAAACTTAATCTGTAGATATTTTTCATGAAGCCACTTATTCAAAACTGTATGTCAAACAGAGTACAGATCTAATATTTAATATTCTTTTTTTAACTTTAATACATTTTATTTTTTTCCTTTCTAATTTATTTATTTTTATTTCAGCATACTACAGGGGTAAAAATGTTTAAGTTTCATATATTGCCTTTGCCCCACCTGAATCAGAGCTTCAAGTGTGTCCATCCCCCAGATGGTGCACACCACATCCATTAGGTGTGAATATACCCATCCCCTCCTCCCCCCTCCACCTGCCAGACATCCAGTGAATGTTACTACTATAAGTGCATACAAGTGTTGATCAGTTAATACCAATTTGATGGTGAGTACATGTGATGCTTGTTTTTCTGGTCTTGTGATACTTCACTTAACTGAATGGGCTCCAGCTCTATCCAGGATAATACAAGAGGTGCTAGATCACCATTGATTTTTGTGGCTGAGTAGAACTCCATGGTATACATATACCACATTTTATCAATCCACTCATGTTTTGATGGGAACTTGGGTTGTTTCCACATCTTTGCAATTGTGAATTTTGCTGCTATACACATTCTAGTGCAGATGTCTTTAAGCTGAATCAATCAGTACATCACTAGAAAATTGACTTATGTAAGTTTTAAAAATTATGTATTTTTTATTTGGGAAAGAATTATTCAAAAACTCAAAATATACAAAAAAGATTGGATTGTTAATGGATGGATTGTGATGTTTTCACTATACCCATTTGTATTAGCTTCCTGGATCTGCTGTAACAAAGTAGCAAAAAACTGGGCAGCTTAACAGAACATAAATTTTCTGTCTCACAGTTCTAGAGGCCAGAAATCTGAAATAAGGTGCTGACAGGGCTGTGTTCTCCCTTGAAGCTCTGGGGGAGTATCCTTCCCTGCCTTTTTCAGCTTCAGGTGGTTGCCAGCAATCCTCTGCTGTCCGGCAGTCCTTGGGTTGTAGACCCATCACTCAAGTTACTTGGTCGTCTTCTCCTTGTGTGTCTTCCACTTCATCTTTCCTCTGTGCTTAATGTCTTGGTGTCCAAATTTCCCCTTTTGTAAGGACCCTAGTCACATTGGATTAGGGTCTACCCTAATGACCTCATTTTAACCCGACTGTCTCTGTAACAACCTTATTTCCAAATAAGATTTCATCCTAAGGAACCTGGGGTTAGGACTTTGACTTTTCTTTTGAGAGGGACACAATTCAACCCATAATGTCACCAGGATAATTTTTAATGACTAGATGACATTTTGGTCACCTAAGTTCATAATCTATATTCTTTAACTCTATATGTACAGAGTATCTTAGTTCATTCAAGCTGTTCTTACAAAATGCCCTTGGCTGGGTAATCTGTAAACAACAGAAATTTATTTCTCACAGTTCTGAAGGCTGGGAAGTCCAAGATCAAGGCACCAGCAAATTCAGTGTCTGGTGAGGGCCCACTGCCTGGCTAAGGGAGGGCCTTCTTGCTGTGTCCTCACATGGTGGAAGTGGTGGCAAGCAGAGTCCTTTGAAGCCTCCTTTACAAGGGCACTGTTCCCAATCTGGAGGGCTCCACTCTCATGACCTAATCACCGCTTAAAGGCCCCACCTCCTAAATCCATCACCTTGGAGGTTAGGATTTCAACCTATGAAGCGGGGGGTGGATTCGGGGGAGATATAATCAGGCCATAGAGGTATGCATGCAAGCGTAGTCCCCCACTGTGGAATATTTGAGCTGATGGTATGGCATTTAGGAAAAGTATGCATGTGTGTGTGTGTATGAATGAATAAGTCACTTGTCAACATTCTGTTCTTACTGGAATTTCTAAGGTAACCAGCATGCCACACTGTTTTCATCCTTATCCCCACCCCTTTAGTTTTCTCATAATGGAACTTCAGTGATGTTGGTTGTCTTCTCTGAGCGTTAGCGGCACCTTTGTTCTTTTCCCATCATGTATTGCTTTGGTTGTCTCCCAGAAGGAGATCCTGAAGCTTCTGCCTGTAACTCAATAATTCCATTAAAGCTCCCTAAGGAGATGCTTTTACTTTTTTTTAATTTTTTTTTTAGCCCACACAGTTTGGGAACATAATGTCTTCCATACACGAAATACTCTATTTCTATCTCCCTTTATCTCTTTTTGTACCTATTATTGCTGCTTGTATGAATCCTGACATTTTTTAAAAAATGCAAACTATTACAAAAGGTATTATTTCATAAACTAATACTGAAATGTAAAAATTGTGAGATATTGCTTTTAGACCAGGTTACTTTCTGAATGACATATTTACATTTGGTCTAAGACTTTCTAAAATACAGATTCCTTTTTGTAATTAGAAAAAACAAGTAGCCAAATTAAGCTTGAGCATAAAAGATTTAAAATAAAGAGTTAAAAAACATATAGGCATTATAAGATATGACCACGTTCATTGCTAAGAAATATATTTGTGTAAAATACAATATTTTACACAGAACACAGACTTTTCTATTTTCATAGAAAATGCATATTTCATAGTTATAAAGCATGCCATGTCATGTAAATACAGGTGATGCTAGGAGGGCTCTGTATAAATATATCACAGGTGGCTGTTTTAAAAAGAACGCATGTTTTTATAATTTTTTGACAAATCTCAGTTTGCCATAGCTGGGCAAATAGAGCCAATATATTTGAAGACTGATAAGTCAACCTCAATAACATGATAAGCCTATAAAGGGAGGTATAGATGGTAAATTATTTATACATTTTATACACTAGTAATCATTTCCAAGACTTTTTAAAATAACTGATATTTTTAGATTCTATTCGTTTCCTCATGTGAGGTTTAATTTTCTATCCCCTTGCCCCAATTATATGTCTGATTTAAAACTAACATGGTAGCATTTGTGGTTTTAAGTCCTTAATTGTAATCTATCACATTAAAATACCCTTGAGATGACAAATATTAATAACTATCTGTTTGTTCCACTGGTTGATCTGGGTTATTTGACAAATGTAGACAAACCATCTTTTTTGCTCGTTCTATCAGGAATCAAAGAAAGCATGGAGTGATATTTGGTTGACAACAATGATGTCTACCCAGGCCTTCTGGATATGTGCAATGTAATTTTCTGAAGATATTTAACAATATAAGGAGGTTAAACTTTCCTGAATTTTATGGATATAATAGTGATTATAGATAAAATTAAGTCATTAATATGAATCCAGCTGTATGCTAAGAACATGCATTATTTCATTTAGTCTTATCGATGTTCCTATTGCATAGTCCCGTCTTTATCTTGGTTTTGCATTTGAGAAAAACTCATCAGTATCATACATCTCTAGCCTTGGTATGTTCCAGATTAGATGTCAGACCAACTGGTAATGTGGTCTTACTTTTTACCATGAATACTGAAGAGCGGCAACCCCTCCTTCCCCTTCCCCATGATCTGTGCCATTCTCCCTTGACACTTCCATGTCCCTCTGAAACATTATAAAATTCCGCCAAGCCTAAGATTCAAATGTGCACTGTGAATTATTTGGTCCCTCCTCTTTCTCTTTGTTCACTTAATCCTGAAAAGGAGATGGAGTTTGCAAACTAGAATACCAACTCACAAAGGGAAGTTCATTTCTATGTACTGCCTCTTTCAATAGAATCAGGCTTACAAAGGGTAGTTAGCACAACAGGCTTACTGCCTTTTGAATATAGTGGTTCTAGAATCTGTTGCTCATCAGATTCACTTGAATAGACTTTTAATAATAGAGATTCTCAAATCCTGCCCATGCCTACTGAATAAGGATTTGGGGTAATGGGAATCTCTGCTTTGAACATAAACCCTGGCAAACTAGAGCACCAAAGCCTGTGGCCAGTTATACTCTGTGGGATGGGCATATGCATGGGTAATGAAAATAGTACATCCAGTCACCGAAGTGTTGGAGAGCAGCAGAGAGGGCTTGAGGGGCTGGATGTTTAGGCCGATTGGGGGTAGAAGACAGGAATCTCTGCTTTGGATCTGGTGACACTGAGTGATGGGGAGGCATTGAGCTGAGCTATCCAACGGGTCTTTGAAAGGGCAGTGTAGAATCCTGGTGGGGGAAGAGGAGGGAATCAGCCAGTGAAAGAGTGAGAGAAATGAATGAATGAATGAATTGTGGAACCGGGTAGGTCTGGAAATGGGGCTGGGTTGGATGCCATTTCTATATTGAGACCTCTCAATGTAAAGGAAGAGTAGGTCGTCTGCTGTGTGGGAGAAGTGTTTAGGAGTAAAATGTCCCTGCACAAAGCAGATGACAGAAGCAGTGTCAGAATCTGAAAGGCTGAGCACGAAGAGCACTCATTGGATCCACGAAGAGTTGTTTGTCAAGGTGTGAGGGCAGCACTGGGTATGCAGATATTCCAATGGGGGGGTTCTGCACAGTCAGTGTTGACAACAACATGACATTGTTGTCACAAAGGAGGCATGATATCAATCCTTATGTGAGGAACAGGCCAGGGGGGATACCACAAGGGAATAGAAGGAACAGAGTTTTGGTGCCCATCTTACAGCCTCTGGCAGAACTATGACTTTTGAGCCCAAGGCAAGGGTCTCCTGCCCTGGTTTTGGACAGCCTTGGTGATGTGCATGGAGCATATCCCGTGGGTGTTTGCAGCTCCACAGAGTGATGCAGGTTGCAGGTGCTAGGGCTTTTACTCTAGACTTAGTGCCTTGTAGGAGTTGCAATGCTTCTAAGTCCCAAGCCCTGGGCAGCTACAGTTGAGCTGAGCGGGGAGGTGATTATGAGTGAGGAGGCTCCTGTGTTGCAGATGTGTGGCAGGAAGCCCAAGTGCCGTCTGGCCATATTTCAAAGACGAATAGACAAGATTTGGAGATCATCCATTGCTATGTGTGATCTGAGCTTTTGTTTCTGCATTTCATTTTCATGTCTCTTCTCTCCCCTTAATTAAATGATTAATTAAAATCCAATGTGTTTTCAGCCCACTTATGCCACTGTTGGCAGAGGAACTACCCTGTGTTAAGACACAGAGGTTAACTAGATAGACTATAATTGTAATATTGCAAATAAAGGAACCGATTGCTCTTTATTTCTTCTTTCTGTGTTAGCGTAGAGCTAACATGGCCACCCACAGCATTTTAATCTTTTTACTTTACTTATTTATTAATTTTTGCGAGAAATATGCAGTGTGTCTGCCTATAGCTTGAATATCATCATTAATTTGGATTAACAGTTTCTCAACTTCAAATACTGGGTGTAGGGTTTAAAGTAGGCATCTGGCAGATCAATAATTGATTTAAATAAGCTTCAATTTTAGAGGAGGAGAAGGAAAAGTGAAAAAAGAAATTAGATGACCAAATAACACAAGAGTGGCAGACATGAAAGAAAAATTATACCAACTGTGGCAAACTGAGATCAAGAGCCATGCAGAATTTAATGACATGCATTAGATTATTCCTACTGCTAAAAAGCAGCAATTACCGATCGCCCATACAGTGGAGCATGAAAGCTGGAATGCTGACAATTATGTGTTCAAGTAAAAGTTGAACAAAGTTCAAGTTTGTAGTTCGCTTGTGATAACTTTCTCTTGCAATTTAAAATGAAAGTTTGTTGTTCTTATGCCCTTGGACAAAGAGATGGCTTCTTAAACCCTTAAGAAGTAAAGGACACTTAATGAAGACATTTTCTTAGAAGGAAGCAATTACCCAGATTGCTTAGAGTCTTTCTTTTCATTTCAAGTATTAAAGAAATTAGGAATTATAAGGTGAATCATATTGACAACTAGCTATGGGGTGCTGGCCCCTTGTTCTGCATTCTGCCAGGAGATGCAGAGAGACCTGAGAGCTCCGTAGAAGCTTAGGTTTTAGTTGACAAGATAAGATTTATGGACCTGAAAAATTAATAGTGGTAGCACTGTCACAGGGCACTCAGGGATTAATTACTGGTGTCTGATGTAAAACAGTGCTGCGGGAACTCAGAGCAGGAGGAGAAGCTGACCACAAGCAGGGGCAGTCAGGACGGGGCATTGCTCGATCACTTTCTGAACAGGGGTTTCTCCGCCTGGGCACCATTGATATTTGGAGTGAGATGATCCTCGGTCATGAGGGGTGTCGTGCGTGGTAGGCTGCTGAGCAGCATCCCTGGCCTCTACCCACTAGATGCCGGTAGCAACTGCCCCACCCTAGTTACGACAATCAAAGGTGTCTCCAGACACTTCCACACATTCCCTGGATGGCAAAATCGTACCGGGTTAGGAACCACCAGTCTACACCAACTGCAGTTGCTTCTCCTTTTGAATTTCCCGTATGATTCAAACAGCTGATTTTTCTTTGCATGGAATCGAGTGTCCATTTTCAAACAAATATTATTTTCCATGCTAATTTTCATTTAATGAATCACTATGAAAACTGATAGTTTAAACTTAGAATTCTAGAATATTTAATATTCCTATAAATTCCCTTTGATTTATAGACATCCAGCAAAATTTATTTATCTGACATTCTATCATTTCTTTATCAATAACTGGCAGGAAAGAAAAGGGTGGGGGGATGTATCGTCTGGGTACCCACTGCCTCAGATTACTAGGTGTGTGGCCTCGGGCAAGTGACTTAAATTCACCATATTTCATTTTCCTCTTGGGGATAATAAGTTCTTCCTTAGGGTGTTATAATGAGTAAATGAGTTAATGTATTGTTATAATTGTGAAGTTTATAAATCAAGCGTAGACTGGTAACTGCTGTGTTTGGAATTGTTTGACACAATTTAAGATAAATGGGCTGGGGAGTCACAGAATTGATTTGTAAACGTGGGATGGGGTGGGGGAGGCTTAAACACGCGCACAAGTTCAAGAAGTCCCCGTGTTAATGTTTGCTGTCTTCTACGTGCCGTGCTGCCCCTGCTTCTGCAGTGGTTCTGACACGCTGGGCCGCGGGACCCTCGCGGGCTCCCAGGGCAGGAGGTCAAACGCCCTTGGTTCTAGTCCCACAGCCTCCCCACGAGTCCCCGAGGGGAGGGGAGGGCGCTTCCCGCGTGTGCACCTGCGACTGGCAGGGGAAGTACCTGACTACACATCTAGAGGTGTGGCAGAGTAATCACTCCTGCTTCAGGGTACTGATTGCTGCCTAATGAACCACCACAAAACACAGTGGCTTAAAACAGTCATTTTGTTTATTCACAATTTTGTGAATCAGGAATCATAAAAACCTGTGGCTGCAAGGTTCATTTATGATTGTCGTGGCATCAGACGAGGTGGAGGTTCCACGTTCAAGGCGGTTTACCCAAACATAGGGACTGCATGTCATTCATTGCTCCTTAGCATCCATCTTCCCCCCAATCTTCTCTCTCTCACTCGCTCTCTCCTCTCCCCCACGTCCTCTGTCTTCTCCACTTGCCATTTTACCCCCTAGATCTTCTCTTTGTTTGCACCTAGCACCGTGGGCTCTAGATAGTTGAACTTGCATGGCAGGGACCTTCGAGAGGCAAGAAAGTTCAAAAGAAATTCGTGCCATGGAAAAGTCATTTTTAATTAGATACTTCAAAATTTTTCTGTCCTTATGTGAATTAGTTGTTGAAAATGACACTCAGGTATCATTATAATAATCTTATCTACACTTTGGTTATAAAAATTTATAAAATAATTTTTAAAAGGTTTTTTTTTTTTTTTTTTCCCAAGACATGGTCTCTCTTTGTTGTCCAGATTGGAGTGCAGTGGTATGATCACAGCTCACTGAAACCTTCCAGTCCTGGGCTCGAGCGATCGCGATCCTCCTGGCTCAGCTTCCCAAGTAGCTGGGACTACAGGTGTGCACTACCATGCCTGGCTAATTTTTTTATTTTTTCGGAAAGACTGGGTTTCCTTGTGTTTCCCAGGCTGATCTCAAATTCATGGCCTCAAAGGATTCACCTGCTTGAGCCTCCTAAAGTGCTAAGACTACAGGCATGATCCCTTGTGCCTAGCTTTCAAATATACAAAATATGCATACTTTATAATATAGTAATAATAAAGTAATATATATACTTTAACCATGTTAAAAAAAAACTCCCAAAAAGAAGGTTTCAGTGTATTTTAAGCTCATTCTTAAAACATTCTGATAAATTTTCAAGTACAAGATTTTGACATCAGTGAGGATAGAAATGTGCTTGGTAAATTTCAACAAAAAATTGGTAGATAAGATTGAAAAGTAGCATTTCAAAATTTAGTTAAGAATAGCCAACGATGCTGTTGGATTTACATATCTGTTTGAGGGATCTACTTTAGTTGTAACAGTTTTTATACTAAAAAATCATAATAAATTGAATATAGAAATAGACTTACTAAACAGAATTTTAAATCACTGTATCACTATATCCTAAATTATTAAACAAAGATTTAAAAACATTTATTTACTTAGAATATGAAATAGTACTCATTATATAATATCTTTCATTTTATCTTTATATAATTCTTTTAAAAATGTACATTGTATTTAATATATACATATCTACACACAGTTGTGTGAGTTTATAATATATAAAAGGCAAAATATACATTGATTGGAAGTAAATACCAAATCTCATCGATAAGAGTCTAGAAGAAAAACATTCTGGGAAACCCTGGTAGAATCATATTAAACATGTTTTGTGATCACCACAAACTTTTCTCTATTAAGCTTAAACAGTTAATGAAAATGTCACTGGGCTAGGATTCACTTTCTGGCAAAAAGAGATTTCATTTATAAATAGATTTTAGAGAAAAAAATATTTTAGCCTTTGTTTGGAGGATGAGATTAAAATGTTTTACTGCTTTTCGTTTGTTCTGCTTCTTCATTTCTACTTTTTTCAGATATCACAGGATGTGATTTATAACATCTCTACTTTAAAATTGGTACATTATTAATAGCTGCTGCTGGGTTAATCTTACCAAGAGTACCTTTTGGTTCTAGCCAATTCGTTATGCAACCAGTGTTTGGTAAATTTTGTTTTTATTTTAATGTTGGGGAAAAGAATCATCCTGAGGCCAACCCTAATTATACAAAATACATTTCATTCATGAGACTGTTAATGCTTAGAAATATAAGAACCATGCAAGACAGTTTCACATTTATTTTCTCCCATTTTCAGCATCCTTGAAGGAAAATGTACTCCAGCTGGGCATCTCCTGCCCCTCCCAGCATCCCTCCCCCTTCTCCACGGGGAAGCGCTCATGCTCTGTGCTGCAGGCGGCCATCTGGGTGGACCCATGGAGAAGGCCCTTGGGAGCCTGTGGGAGAGAGAGGAGGGAAGTCAGGTTGTGAGTCCCTCCGTTTGCCTCCATAGGGTCACCCAGACTGGCTCTGACCTTGACCAAGGCTCAGCTCCTTACAGGGACTCAGACCGCAGGAGCTGCACCTGCTTGGCTCTCTCTTTATGACCCAGTCTTCTCCTCTCGTCCCCTTGGACGGCCTGGTAGCCACCAGGGACCTTATTTTTCCCTCCCTTCCCTCCAGCTCATCCATAGCTTTGTTTATAGTCCTCTTGTTAAGCCTTCTTCAAATTATCACTTGTGATGGTGTCACATATTTCCTGTGGGAACCTTGATTAATAAAGTATCTTTTAAATATATTTTTAAGATGTTGCCAGTTTTTGGAAGTGTTTATAAATCTATTTTAGATCACAGTATATATGTCATATTTTTTCTTTTAAATTTGTCTTTTATTGCTTGCTTATTCTCTTAATCCATCAACCGTTTTGAAGAGAGACAGATTCAGAATTGACACTATTTTTATTGAGTTTGGTTGAACATGATAGCATTTCAATATTTATTTTTTTTAAATTGAGGTTTGAGGGAAAAGAACTTTCAAAGCACTTTGCCTTATTTGTCTAGAGCAAGGGTTGGCAAACTATTTCTGTAAAGGGTCAGATAGTGAATTTTGAAACTTTGCAGACAATGTGATCTCTGGTATAATTAATCCGCTCTGCACTGTGGTAGAAAGGCAGCCATAGACAATCTGTAAATGAATAGAGGTGTCAGAGTTTGAGTAAAACTTTATGTATACTAATAGGTGCGGGGTCAGATTTGGCCTGCTGGCTATAGTTTGCAACTTGTATACTAGAATAACACAACATTAGAAAGTACATACAATTTCTAAAAAAAAAAAAGGGTATAATTTCTTTCTTTCAAAAGTATAGAATTTTTAAAGGTATATAAATGATAATAAATCTTTATAATCGATGAAATTATGAAATCTTTGGCATTTAAATTATCATTTAAATCATATTTAGGGAAAACTTCTAGTTATATTGCTCTGTAGATAATTACAACATACAAAGAAATACTTGGCAATATGAATTACATATATGTGAAAGAACCTAGTGTATGTTCTGTTTGAATTAAATAATATTTGGTATATTACATTTATGTGATGCCTAAAAATAGGGCTTGATACTTTTGCTGATAGTGAAACCACTTAACAGATATAATTAACCGTGGGCAATATTAATACGGATGGCATTTTTCAGATTATGCTGGTGCCTCAGTTAGTATAAAAATGAAAGTCCATATTCATCTTACACGTGTGTGTGCATGTGTGTTCATGCATGTTTGCCTGTGTCTCTGTATGAAGTATGGGCAAGTGAGGGGGAAGGGAATGGATAGTTGACCTGTTAACTCTAAGTCCTCTGCACCTAATAGTTGTACATATTTATGGAGTACATGTGATATTTTGATACAAGCATATAATATGTAATGATCAAATGCAGATAATTGAGATATATATCACCTCAAACTTTTATCATTACTTTATGTTCAAAACATGCCAAATCTACCCTTCTAGTCACTTTGAAATATACAATAAATTATTGTTAAGATGGGATTTCTTTTGCTTTCTGTGAAATAGCACCTAGCAGAGCACCTGGGTCAACATTCGTTATACAAGACCACCTCCATGGGTAGAGAAGGTCTTTTCACCTCCCCGAGATCATGGTCTTCACCTTGTGCTCCAGAGATCAGTCCTTGAATCTTCAAAAAGGCTCCAGGGCCTGTCGGTGGAGGAATAATTGGCAGAGAGATTGATCAGGCATCCGGAAACAGCTGTCGTGGGAACTTGCAAGCTGGTGTTTAAGTTTGGCTTAGAGAAGAGCCAAGCCTGGCTGGTTTTAAGTCGCGTGACTGATAGCTTTAACAGGGCAGCTATGGTTTGAGTAAAACGATTTGTTTAATTTGGATGTTAATATGTTTAGAGACTAAAGAGTTGCTTGTTAATCCCATGTTTCTTTGGGGAGGAATAGCTGCAGGCATTTTTGGCCTTTCAAGCTGACTCTCAGAGGCCACTGTCTTGGCTGGTTCGCAGCCCAGTGGATCGATTCCCTCCAGGAACAAGGAAGGGGAGGTATTCTTGGAGAATACCAAGATGGTTTGCAGAATCCTACACTGCACCTTGGAGTTCAACAGTTGAATCATGAAATGCAAACATTTGGGGGGCAGGAACATTTTCAAACAAAAAGTTAGAAATGCATGCTAGAGCGAAGGACATCCTAGACAGTCGTTGGAAGGGAAAAGAGACAATGGAATGATGTCTACATGCTTCTAATTAGAGGGAGGGGATTTGAAAAGTGTTGGATGTGCGAGGAATTTAGCACACAACTGCAGATGTTTCTTCCTCCCTTCCTCTACTTTGGTGCTATTATTAGATGAGAAGGATGTGAAAGTTTTCTTGCTGGGCCCTCTGCAGTTTATCTGGCTGGCTAAAGGGGCTTCCCTTCCTGTGTTATCATCACATTTCCTTAGGCAGGGGCCTGGCTGTGAGGACCGGTACTTCTCTCCCCCACACTGGAACAGAACTGTAATTGAAGCAATGTGCAGTACGTTGGCACAAGGACAGCTATTTATTAACGTTTCCCCTTTTTGTGCTTGGTCGACTTCTTCCAGCTGAAAACTGCAAGAACAAATAAGAAGGCTGTTCCTCATTTTACATAAAAGCATCCTAGGTCTGTATTGGTCCCTGGTCAGAGAATTTGTTTCATTTGTGATTTCTGCAAAATTTTACCCTAAGAAAGAATTCTTGAGTTAGAAAATAAAGGGGAAAATGCCGTCATTAGTGATTGTTGAAAATAATTGATAAATTGTGTCAAATTTGAACCAGCCCAGTCTGTTATTAAAAAAAGGGATGGAAGTAATTATATCCTCACCCAATATTCGCTAGCTTGTTGTTAACGGGCAAATGGTCGCTTTCTCTTCATAATTCCTTCAGGATGTGTATACGTTGGTGCTTTTCAGGCAAGCAAATCTGGGTTTGACTTTACATTATGAAAATGAAGGTCTTTTACTTTTTTCTTGTCACTGTTAGTTTCTTTCAGAATTCTATATTAGCTACTGTTTTGTAGTATATTGAAAATTACTACTGTGCTAGATACTCATTACGATGTGCTTTCATTTAGAATTGGACTATTCAATCAAGAGAATAAATTTGGCACAGATGAAATCTATCTATTAATATATATATATATATATTTTAGTAAAACCATGGATTATGTGCATTGAGGCGTATAGTAATTAAGTCCACGCACCCCAGGTTCTGTGTTACGTACTGTGACTATGAAAATGAGGCAGAGTTTGAGCACTCTCTGAGACTAAGAAGAGACAACTGGAGAACAAGTTGGAAACAGTCATTGGAGAGAGAGGGACACGCCTGCATTTGTACATATTCTGTCTAACACTGAGCATATCCAGGGTGGTGCACAGAACTTACTAACTTGCCTGTCTTGGGGACTTTGATTAAAGATATATAGGCAGAGGCAAGCTGGCCAAGTACTTTGCCCAGCCAAGGCGTGTGGTGGGTGGAATTCTAAGATGGTCCCAGGATTTTGCTCCTAGTGGACATGCCTTGCATGGTCCCTTCTCCCTGAGTGTGGGCAGGACCATGACTTATATGGTAAGGGTGAAAGGATTTTGCAGATCGATTAAGAACTCCACTCAGTTGAGTACAGGTTAACCAAAAAGGAGGTTTTCCTAGGTGGATTTGACCTAACCAGGTGAGTCTTTAAAACGACTACAGTGCGTGCTCTCTTTTCGACCTTGAAGAGGCTAAACTTCTATGTTTCACAGAGGGACACTTGACAGGGAACAGTTGACACCGTCTAGAAGCAAAAGGTCTCAGTCCTACTATCACAAGGACCAAGAACCAATGAGTTCAGAATAATATCCTAAGCCCAAAAAGATATCTCAGTCCCAGGCCGGTGAGATTCTAAACAGAAGACCCAGTTAAGCCATGACAGGGCTACTGATCCATGAGAATTGTGAGATAATAAGTAGGTATGGCTTTATGGAAATTTGTTAGAGAGCAATTGAAAACTAAACAAGAGATTTTGTAGTTTCATATTGCTGTTAATACATTAATCCATGCTTAGTGGCTTAAAACAATGCAAATTTATTATTGCACCATTTTGAATGTCAGAAGTTCAAAACTGGTCTCACTGTGTTAAAATCAAGGTGTTGGAAGGGCTGGTTCATTCTGCAGGCTCGGTTCCCTTGCCTTTTCCAGCTTCCAGAGGCCACCTGCAGTGCACAGCTCCTGGCCCTGTTCTGTCTCACAGTCAGCAGTTGCATTCCTGTGACCTCCTTTTCTGTCATCATATCTCCTTTGCTGACCCTAAGGCTCCTGCTCCCTCTTCCACTAACAAGGACCCATGTGATTACATTGGACTCACCGGGTGATCCAGCACAACTTCCCATCTCAAGGTTAATCGATTAACAACCCTAATTCTATCTTCTATCTGCAACCTGAACTCCCCCCTTGCCATCAAGCATGACACAGTCACAGCTCCCAAGGGCGAGGGCGAGGACATGTTTATCATGCCTCACACTAGGAATTTCAGTTTTATGCTGTGGAATGGGGAGATGCCCGTGTGACATGATGGGGCATGCATTTTAGAAAGAGCATTCTGGTGACATGGCAGGGGCCGGCTGGGTGTTTCTTTCTCCATCTAGTAGGCTATGACTGCCAGAAAGTGCATGATGCATCAGTGTACTTAGGACACTTAAGTTCCACTATTTTTCTTACTTCCTAGAAATAGTGTTAATTAAGGGGATTAAGCTATAAAATATATGTGTGTAAGGCTCCTTTTCCCTGATATCCATTTTGAAGAGGAGGGGGTGGTGTAGCATTTTGTACATATGTATTACATTGATTAAAAGTTTTGGGGATGGCACAGTTATTATATTCTAGTTACTGCCTTTAACAGGTCCTGTGTCCTCTTCACTTGAAAATGACGAGGGCAAATATATGTCCCATCCCTGCATGTTTGCAGGTCTCACTGTTTGAATCAGTTTGGGGCTCATGTTTTTCCAATCGTAACTTCCTCTCCCCTTCATTTTTCTTACCCATTTTCCTTTTATTTTACTTTTTTCCTCTATTTGATGAATGTTTGTGGTTTTATTTGTATTCATTTTTTAAACAATGTGTTTAGCATTAATTATTTGCTCCAAGGATTTGAACCTAAATTTAACCTGAATTTCTATGATGCTCTTGAGTTACAGTTGGAAGGAAATGAGATGCGAACTCACCATCTCTCACTGTACTTAACAGGCGCCCGTATTCCAGCGCGGTTAGGGAGTTGACCGAGGCCCATCAGCTGTCTTCTCCCCCATCTGGAACGGCAGCATATTTTGCACCCCCTTAATCAAGTTTCATGGCTCTATTTACCTTACCTATTGGGTGATCTGGAAATCTATAGGAATCTAGAAATTTCTCATTATTCCTCAAGAACTCTGTCAATAAATCAATAAATAATCAATAAAATATGGATATAAGATTTACTTTCTATATAAACTAGTTCTTCTCAACCTTGGCACTGGCCGGTTCTCTGCTGCGGGTTCCCTGTGCAGTGTAGGATGTTTAGCAGTGCCCCAGCCTCTGCATGCTGGATGCCAGTGTCACCCTTCTTTCTTAGATGTGACAACCAAACATTTCTAAATGTCCCTAAGCGGCAAAATTTATTCCCACTCGGGGACCGCTGGTATAAGCATATCTGAAAATTATACAGAAAACATTCTGAATAGAGGTTGTTGGCTGGAATGAATTAGGTATGTGAATGTAGTAAAGGTATTTTAATTCTAGTAGAGAAAAACTCTGTGCTAGAGAGATGGTGGAAATTTTGTTCCCATAGAAGTAAAGGCACCTTATCGGGTGTCGGGCCGGTGGGAGGGGGGAGGAGGGGATGGGCATATACGTAAATAATGAGTGAGATGTGCACCAACGTCTGGGGGATGGTCACGCTCGAAGCTCTGATTCAAGGGAGGTGGGAGGGGCATGGGCAATATACCTAACCTTAACATTTGTACCCCCATACTATGCTGAAATAAAAAAAAAGAAGTAAAGAGACCTTATCAAAGTACAATAATTGTTCTATTGTTTTTTATGTATTTTAGTACTACCAGGATCCTTAAATATGAGAAATTAAATTTTGATATCTCTCCTTAATTCAGTAATGTTAATATATTTAGTTTCTTATCTATAAAATGGGAATGATATTGGCACCTACTTCATAGGGTCATTGTGAGGATTAAATGAGACTTTTAAAGTGGCTTTTATTGTCCCTAGTTCTTAATTCCTGTTAACTAATACTATTAATGAAGAATCGGGTTAGGTTAATGAAGGAATTATTTAAATTACATACACACGATAGACCTATGCATATAATTATTTTTCTATTTTAAAAATCTTCCCATTTTATTAGTACTTGGAACAATTTTTTCTAGGTCTGAGGAAGATAATTGGATGACTATTGCTGTTGCCAGTGATGATCTCATCTCATCTGGCTAACTTGAGAATCCTCAGCCTAAAACTCTGCAAATTCTTATTGCTGTTAATGTCAGAGATACCCAATTTGTATAACCACCAAAATAACAGAAGTCTTGACCATTGCGTATATTAGAAGTCAGCAACTGAACTTTTAGTGTAATGTTTAGGTTGTCATCCCTGATATAATTTGAAGCTGGACAAGTGAGCTTTCTCCTTCCAGTAGGAAGGAGAAAGTGTACAAAGCGCCAGTAGAAGATGTGCTTTTGACATATGTATTTTTTTTTCTTACTCCTACGATGGAATTCCCATGAGAAAGAATTTGTGTTAAAAGAAATTGTTCCAAAATATTGTCCCTGAGGCCCATGCAAGTCTGCATCGAGGTTCAGTCATCTATTTCTTCTAAAGTGCCAGATAGTTAATATTTTAGACTTATAGGCCAAGTAGCAATATCAAGGGTATTATGTAGGTCCTCATATAAAAAAAAATCCACAAATTCTTTCTTGACCATGTAAAAGTATAAAAATCATTTTCAGCAAGGGGCCATCTGAGAATAGATGGTTGGCTGGCTTTGGCCAACGGGCCACAGTTCGCCTCCCTTACGTTCACTAAAGAAGTCTGCCTGTTAGATCTCAATAATGTTATGGCTCACGTTGTGTCAATTTTTTTTTCTTTTATGACCAGAAGTTGCAGATAAAACAAAGCTTGCTAACTTGTCCTAGAGAAACCCTTTCCTTAGACTGTAATGCAGCCGGGCTGTTGCTCTCCACGTGTGTATTGGAAGCAGCTCCAGGAAGCTCTCAGGCAACCTGAGAACGTGTTCCTGGAGTGAATGCTGTGTTTCCAACCAGCCCTGACTTTCCACAACCATCAGAATCTCTCACACTTTATTTTCTGGCCAGAGTCTAGAGAGAGGTGTTATTATTTCTAGTGTACTTTTGGAATCTTTCTGCTCAAATTTTGGGTCATCTATTTCTTAAATTTTTAACTTCCATATAGATCTATAATGTTATTGTGTCAGGGGTCTCAAAGATCACCCCCAGGTTCAATAATTCTCTAAAACTCCAAGGACTCTGTGTATAACCATATGGCTGTGATAATAATCACGGCTGTGATTTATTAGAGCAAGGGCAACAAAGCAAAATTAGCAAAGGGAAGAGGCACATGGCCAGGAGATGGAGGAAACCAAGTGGAAGCCTTCAAAAGTCCTGTTGCAGTGGAGTCACGTTGGACACAACTGCTCCATCAACAGACTGTGACAAAATGAAAAAAAGTGTTGTCTACCTGGGAGGCTCAGTGTTCAGGGTTTTTATTAGGGGCTGGTCACATAGCACCCTGTGTCTGGAATATATTAAAATTCCAGACTTCAAGAAGGAAAGCAGATGTTCAGCACAAACCACCTTGCTTGCATAGTTAGGTGCAATGAGCCACTCTTAATGGAGAATGATGGAAACCCTCCTGACGTTTGAACTGAGGGCCAGCTTTGCAGGCAAGCGTTTCTGAGGATGGCAGCTTTGGCCTCTTCTGCTACTTCTTGTCTGTGTAGCTATAAAAAGGGAACTGGAGTTCTTTGTCACTTTGGATTTAATAGCACTGGTTCCCTAAGTCAGAAATGACCCTTCGAACTCATCTTTATTTTTTGCCAGTGGAGATTTATTACATGTTAACACTACATATATAGAAGAGAATATAAATAGATACATCTTATAAAATTTATAGAAGCTTAAGATCACTCTTTACCATATAAAATTTTGCCTTTTGTATTTTATGCCTATTTTGCTACTGTTACAGGAGCAATTATAATTACAGTGTTTCTTTTCTATTTTAGTGTTAATGAGTATTTTCATGGACATCATCTCCTTTGCACTATATATCACCATTTTTTTGGTAACTGATACCACGCCCCTCCCCAATATTTTCAAGCTAACTCAGACAGGGTAGGCAATTTACTCAAGGTTGCATAGCTAACCAAAACAAAGCAAGAACACAAATATTGTTCTTGCATTCTTTATGAATTCCACAGCCATCTCCAGTGTCTTCTGACCCTGACTGAGTCAGATATAAGTCACAGCTCCAACACAATAGGTTGTTATTATTAATATCTGTTTTTACTGCTTCCGTGCCTGCAGGAGATTGTGTATTATATGCCTGGCTATCTCATTCTCCCCATCTGGCCTCTGATGGAGCCGGGGGGAGGTGGGAAGGGGAGCTCTATTTTCAGTAATTTGTTATAGGTGAGAACTTTTGATGATTCAGTGTGATAACAAATTAGAGGCATGAGGCTCTCAGTCTCCATCCCATAGTTTTCCTCTCAGTACAGCCACCTCACTTCAGGGGCTATATGTGTTGTTTCAGAGGAATGCATTTCTGGTATCTCCCTTAGCCTAAAGATCTTGAAACCTGGAGAACGAAAACTGTTTTTTGCTTAGCATCCCAGGAGGTAATTGCGTGAAGTCAATGTGGTATGCCTTACGGGCTTATTTATTTTGAAATTGTCATCATTTCTAAAACAAATTGCACTATATCTACTTTAAAAATAAATTAGTATGTTTAAAACACAGATAAATATAATTTGTCCCTCAAATTATTAAGCAATTACAAATCATACAGTTCATGCTGATTAATTATCTACATACAAGATAGCATTTTTAAAACGTATGATAAATTACAGCAATCTGTTGAAGTGTTGAAGGTGCTTATTTATAAAGTGTGATATAAATGAAGTTTGCCACAGCGGAAGGAAAATAAATTCTTTATTAACATGCAATTATCTTTCTCTCACTTCTGGATCCAATGTGTCTTACCTCTGCTCAGTTCTTAGAGCCCAGGGACAATAATATTTATTAAGACGGCATTTTTAGTTCCATCATAATTAAGATTTATTCAAATTCCAGATCAGTGTTCTCACATTATCATTTACTGACAAATTCTGAAACCTTGTTCCAAGAAAAGGATAAAAAATAAGCGTTACGCTTCCTTCCCTGCGAGTTTCAGGACCCCATTTTCTGTGTCCCTCAGTGAATGGGTGGTCTTATCACCGTTTGCTCAGTCATCCTTCTGGACCGAAATGCTAACTGAGTATGTCTTCCACATGCAGAAAATGTTTTGTGAGTTCATTCTCTAGGTTTTTCACCTCAGCCTGTCTCAATATTTGTATCAATGTGCTAAAAATATTTGTGAGTCATCCCAAGTGAATCAGTTGATTGACAGCTTCAGGGATCCATTGGTTCTTAACAGATGAAATCTACCCATATAATGTTTTCAAGGACAAATAATAAGCCCTACAATCGGGGCTAAATCCATCACCAACAAAACAAGAACCAACAACATTTATCGAGAATGGGAAATAGCACAGGTGTTTCAGAAAGCATAAATCAACAGATTTAGGTGACTCTAAAAAATTTAATCATATTTTTTATTATTCAGTGTATAACGTTATGATGCAGGATATGATGCCTTCTCTAACTGATCCTGTCGTGGCTGAAATATTATGCATGGCTCTGGATGCTACACTTTTGAAAACCTTATTACGGGAAATTTCAAACATAGACAAAGGTAAAGAGAATAGTGTAATGAAACCCTGTGTACCCGGCAGTCAGTTTAAAAATGTATCCGCATATTTTGCAGATTTTGTTTCAGCTGTTCCTTCACCCACTTCTCCCATGTCCACCCCAGCCAGAGTTTATTCTGAGGGAGGTCTCAGACACCATGCCATTTCATTTTGAGCCATTTTATTTAAATTGTATACTTTTGAATTATAGCCAATCAGAAAGGGGAGAGAAGAACGGGACCCGGATAGTCAGAGGAATCAGATGCCATATTTTCTGAGAAACAAGACAAACGACACTCCCTTTCAGGAACACTGGTCTGGAGAGGGGAAGCCCCAGGAGGATTTCAGGGTCTGTGAACAAGAAAGAACAATAATGTGGAAACACTTAAGAATTTATTGCTATGTCTTTATAGAACCAGCACTAATGAGTAAAAGCTAAGGGGTGACAGACATCAGCTCAGTTTAAGTAAGAACTTCCTAAAGCCAAGTGGGCCAGAGCTGCACTGGACTGTCACGAGCAATCGATGTTTCCAGCAACCCAGGGCTTCCAAGTGGCTGGGGAAACTGCTTGGCAGTGTTATGTAGAGGGGATGGGACAGGAGATTCAGGTGACATTTCCTGTCGACTTTTTACAAACCTAAGAGCCTATGGAGTATAGCTGGATTCTCAGCTCAAGCTCCTCTTAGTTTTTATATTAAATAAGAATCTAATCATTTCTGAATATGAAAGTCAGGCAAGAGCCTCATCCTGCTGTTTGCGATGTGGACACAGAGGGCTGTGGAACCATCTGAGGGTTGTGAGTCAGCCACCTAGTGGTCCACCTTGATTCTGCCACTTTCTAGCTGGGAGAACCCTGTGAGGTATATACCTTCAGTGAGCCTCAGTCTTGTAATCTGTAAACGGGGACTTTAAACAAGTTTTATGAGAATTAAAGGCATACTTAAAGCCTGTCCTCTTCATTCTGTACTCAGGTGTTTGTACTTATTGTTCAAATTTCCAGAGCCTGCTGAACTTCCCATGTTAATATTGCTTTGATACAGTTGAATTTATATGCAGTTTTTCACAGTCTAAACTGGGAGTGCAGTGATGAATCACTCAACGTTTATCCAGAAGTTGGCTAGAATTTGGTGGACATTCTGGAATGGATCAAATTGTCTTTATGACTCTAAGAGAAATTATTTAATCATCCTTGTTTTCTCCCATCAAAAGAAATAATTATAATTATTTTATTACTATAATCTTCTTATGTTCTTTCTCATGAGAGTGGGAAGAAGTTGCTTCAAGATAAAACATTGTCTAGTACTATCTTAAGGGACCTGAGAAAAGTTTCCACTTTAGCCTAAAATTCCACCAAATACTAATGGCTTATTCAACCAAGCATTACATCATTATATTGATGGAGACTTTGAAAATGTGTAATATCTAGTCATTTAGGGAGACACAGCCCTCTAGAGATTGTCATAAACAACAAGATACCCTTCATATCATATGTCTCTATTCATCTTCATTATTAATAGTATTTACATGCAGGAGTATGCCAATAGATCCTATTTAGAAGATACTTAGAAAGTAGAGAAGTCACATGTACGTTAAAATGTGCCCTGCCTAACTCTGGCATCTTGCGTTATCTGAAACACCAAAACAACACATAGAACTGCGGACAAAATTGTTTTCTCCTTTGCAAACATTAACCTGTATTCAGAGATTTGACCCATCCATGCTATCCTAAAATGCCCTCAGGGCAGGCATAGGGCAGGCAGTATTTGGAGCTCACACAGTGTGGCATTGAGCAATGGTGCCTTTTGTTCATGAACAGACTGGAAAGTGTGAGATAAATGGAATTTTTCGTGGCGGTGGGAGGAGACGTGGGAGAGATTTGGAAGCAGGGGAGCTGTGGGGCAAGGAATGTTGGAACGTAGCAATTTCTCTTTGGTCTTCCTCTGCAAAACACTGCCCTTCTCCCAGCATTTTTCAGATGCCAAGGCCTCTACATGAAAACACGGCATGCCCTTGACATTCCCAAGAGAGCCTGGTGGACGGCCAGCTAGTACTCCCTGGACCCTCTGTCTGGAGACCAGAGGTGCAGGCTGGGCAGAGAGCAGTCTTCCAAGGGCCCGGCAGCTCACTTGAACTTGGTTTAGAACAGCCTACGAGGTGACACCTGTTTTCACTGCCATCTATGCACCCCATTGGTGAGGCCATCATAGCGTCATGGGGATAGCTGAACACAGGACAGCTGACACTGGATGGATGAGCAGCTTATGAGTCACAGATACTCACGGCCTGGGGGAGGAGGACACCTCACACCACACAAGACCACATGGGAGTAATGCTCAGAGCACAGTGAACAACCAGGGGCTGGGGGAGGCCCCTGGTCCGCCATGGAGGATGGGATGGACTTGTTTGAATAAATCCCATGGGCAGGCAGGGAACTGCAGCCTGCTACTCAGGGATAAGCAGGAAATGTGCTTGGTCCATTTAATAAGGAGGTTGTTTGTCTAAAGGATCTTATCCATGAGAGCAGGATTAGAAGGGGACGTGAGGTTAGGACCTTTGAGTTCCTCCCAGTTTCTCCTAGAGGTTGATGAAGCACGTAACAGCAGTCCTTAATTTTAGGCTCACATCACAATGCACTGGGGGGGAGTGTACTTACTGACATTCACAACAGACCACTCACTCAGTTTCAGTCACTGGGCTCACATGTAAATACTTTTCCCTAACTTTCTGTCCATAAATATTAAGTGCATACACATTATAATGAAGGATCCCAAAAGTAAGATTAGAGGGCATTTCAGATCAAAGACTATCTTTGTTCACCTCTTTGGGGCTGGAAACCAGAGATAACTTACTTAGTAGGTAAAGGAACTGGATTCCTGCCTCTTCCAACCCTCAATGTAGCAAACCTCTGAAAAATGCCACACATTTGAGAGCAATGAATGCTTGTTGTTGTTTTTATATTATTTAAGGGCTGTATTTATTTTGGGGGAAAGATAGCTTTTTTTTTTTTGGTTCACAAATATGATATATAAAATTATAAAATCAGAGATGTGCTTCTTTTTTGTGCTTGCATCCCTGACTGCCAGGGTCCACTGAGAACACACTCGACATTGTGCACAGAGACCTTAGAGTAGGGTGTGTCCCTTTGAGGACACCCCACACACTCCCAACAACCTGGAATCGAGAAGCTGAGAACTTTAGAGTGTTTTTCTCCTTCCATGATTCGTTTGACATCCATTCTACCTTCATTCCTTTATAAAATGGTTCCCTGAATGTATGGCTATATTTTAATTTCAAGTACATTATTCTAAGATTTGCTTTGAACATTACTGAGACAATGTAAAGTGCTGTTTGCTTGGAGGCTAAGTGATGTCATGTCTTCCCGCTGCCTCGTCCTCCTTGCGGTCCTCTTTCCTGTGAATATGCCCATTCCCCTGGCCCTCTCTCTGCTTCCTTCCCTGCCTCTGTTTCTTTCTGTTTTTATTCCCACTCCACAAATGTGATTCCTCTTGGCTTATAAAAATATGTTCAGCAAATGTAAAATGTTCTTAGAGAATAATAGACCTAAACTAAAACTAATGTGATCTATTTTAATGCTATGTTATATTCTCTTCCTAGCTTACAATAATATTATTCCCCAAAATAGACTTGTATTTGGATCCATTTACATCTTTCATTACAAACCCGTATTTCCTGGAAAGAAGGTAGGCACATAGCCACCATATGAGAGTTTCCAATCCTAAATTTAGTTTAATGGCAACAACAAAAATAGGTTTGCCAGTTAAATCCGTTTCTGCAGGAGAGAGAGGGAGAGATGAAGGGAGCATGTGTTTGAGGAAAGATAAAGCATCACAGATCTCTGAGGTTGCTTTCTAAATGGAACGCACATTGAGAAATACCCAAGAAAAAGAGGGAAAACCCACCCTGTGAGAGCCTCGTCACAGTAGCTCATGTGGTTGAAACTCCAGATGTGATCAAGGAGAGTAACCTACCTTCCACCATGTGACCACACGGAGAAGTACCGGTACAGACCAGACCACAGGCCCTAAAGACCATGTTTTCTTTTGTTTTGCAAGAACCTAAATTCATGTCCTGGGTAAAGATAGAACACAACTGTTCTAATGATTGAGAAACCTGGGGCACAGAATAAAAAAATACGAGGCAGTTTTGTTTCTTTCATTGGTAACAAATCCTCAAAAATTCTTAATGCACAGCACCGTTCTAGCTTTCTCTGAATATTGCAATAAGCAATTTAATATTCTGAACAGATCTGTTGTTGGCAGACATCTGTATCATTTTTTTTTCTTACTGACTGAATAGATTTAGCTTTCCCAATCATTTGGAATTCCTTAGGCATTTATTTGAAATTTTATTTTTAAATCTCCCCCAAAGCAAAGAATAATTTCTAGTGAACATGTGGGGAAATATTTGTCACTAAGAACCTTTTAAGAATATTAAAATAAAATTTTGCCCAGTAGCACTTTTTATTTCTCCCCACCATTGTAGCTGTATTTCCAAGGCAAGGACAGATAAAACCAAAGGATTAGAATGGGATTAAAAAAGCTTTTTCTTGAAATAATTAATTATATGGTTAAAAATTTTGTTGGCTTACTATGTGCAAGAACTGTGCTAAATGCCATTTATAAATATTCCTTAGTACTCACCAAGACCCTTTGAGATTGTTGCTGTTTATTATAACCAGTAAACAACGAGGACAAATGAGGGATAAAAAGATGCAAAGACTTGACAAGTCTCATAGCCAGGACTCAGCTCAGCTCTCCATACCCCTAGGAGACCAAGACTTCTTCCATTGTCTTTCACAAATGTGGAGAGAGGGACATGGGGACATAAATGGCTTGGCCTTGGAGCTTGCACGTGGGGAAGACGGGCAGATAGCCCTGTAGTCTCTCTCTGTCTCCTCGACCAATAGCCTGCCTGAGACAGGTAACATAAAACCAATCCCGAGACCCAGCAAGCTTGACCAATACATTTTTAACACAAATAGCCAAGATTTCTGCATAGAGAAATGGGAGGATTTGGACCTTTCTTTTTGTTACAGTCAACAGGATTTGCTGGTGGATTGGATGTTGGCAGTGAGGAAACAAGAGGAATCAAGGATGAGTTATATGTTTTTGACCAGAGCAACTAAGTGTGTGATGATATGAACAATGCAAGGGGGGAAGCAAGTGGGGCGGCAGAGAGGGAAATCATGTGTGGGGATTTGGTTAGATTATGTTTGAGAGGGCTTTGGGCATCCCAAGATGTGTCCAGGAGAGAGTTGGAAGAATTAATATTAATAGTTCCCAGCAATGGACAGGAATGCAGGTGCAGTGTGTTGATGGTTTTTACCAGCTGACACTCTTCCAGGGAGGAAGAATAGAGAGGAAGGAGAAGGATCCCAGGGAGATGCCACCATTTGGAAGAAACACAGTGCAGGAGGAACTGTTAAAGGAGACTGAGAAGGAACAAGTGGTGATGAGAAAGAAAACCTAGACAGGATGGGTAACTGACCATGGGAAGAAGGTGGTCCTGGAAGGAAGAGGGATCAGTTCTTTCTAATGCCACTGGGTTGTCTGTGACAAAGTGCTTATATTGTCAAATGCTACGATGGACATTTTGCTGTTCTCCAGGATAAAGAACTGGAGTGAGATTTCTTCATCTGCATGCCATGATGCTCAAGGCATGAGTGTTTGCGTTAGGGACAATTGTCTCTCGCTCTGAACAAAGGCATTTCACATAAAGGTCTTGGGTCACCCTTAGTCATACCCATAATGTGGCCAGCACCTTGACGTGGGCTCTGCCTGTTGCCATCCGTGCCAAGTGAAGATGTACGGTCCTGAGCTGTTGTGAGTGACTTCTTGTTCCACTCCCTTCCCCTAAAAATAAAACAAAACAAAAGCCAAAATAAACAGAACATCTGAGCCACAGCTATATGGCCATATCTCCTTTGTTCCCAAACAAAGATGAATATAAGGATCAAAATAAGCAATGGGTTTGTGTGTATGTTTACATCCAATGCAGCTTATTTCCCGACCAACAGAATATGTTTTCATACCACATTCACCGTTTAGATGGACCTCAGAGATCAGATTCAAGACCTTATTTCCAGAGCAATGGATGTCTTTGATGGTTTCCATATTTGCTAATGGTACCTTAACACATACCTAGACTGTTCTACCCAGTCTGCAGCTGATCCTGCCTTATTTAGTACTACTGAATTCAATCTCATTGCTTTCTCCCTATGAGCTTAAAAACTAGCTAGTGTCCTTTTATTGTTTTCTATCATCTTATGCATTCAGCCCTTTCTTCCTCAAGTTGTCTTTCTAAATGGTGTATCTGCTCATACTTGAATCTTAGCTCCTTTACTTGCTTTCTAACCTCAGGCAGTTGTTTGTAATGCTCTATGCCTCAGTTTCTTCTGCCTCATACGATGGTTCAGTGTTTTAATATATGCAAACTATATTACCTTACTGCTTAAAACCATTAAATGTAAAAAATTTTAAAAAGGGACCCAAATCCTATTTTTAAACCAGGTAAGACTGTGGCCCCAACCCCCAGGCCATGGACCAGTACAGGTCAGTCTGTGGCCTGTTAGGAACCAGGCTGTGTCACAGCAGGAGGTGAGCGGTGGGCCAGTGAGCAAAGCTTCACTCCCCATCGCTCACATCACCACCTGAGCTCTGCCTCCTGTCAGATGAGTGACAGCATTAGATTCTCATAGGAGCAAGAGCCCTTCTATAAACTGCGCATGCGAGGGATCTAGGTTGCGTATCCCCAATTCTATCACGTAATAGGCACTAGGTAAATGTTAGTTGAATATGATTACGAGTTAAACTTGACTACATGGGAAGACAACTGGATAGGTACCACCGTCTGCTTTGTGGTATTTCTTGACATAGAACCACTCAAATGATTATATATGGTTGACATAGAGTTATTATATATATTGTGAGTTTGTTGATATTAAACATAGAGGAGCCTCAAGGAATGTCCTTAATGTTGTTGAGTGTGGGAGGAACAAGCTTTAACTTTTCATCTTGGGAAGATGGCACTATAATACTTTTATCACTGATGTGAAGGTGATACAGAAGCTATTTCCTAGGGCTGAGAGTTTTGCCATTAATTAAAGGAACAATGGAGATTGACACAGATGGTCAGGGAAGAATTTTTTTGGCAATGGCTAAGGTCAGATGTCTAGAAAAGGTGAGATTTTGAGATTTCTTTTAATACTACATTTTGTTTTGCTACATTCATAGTTTTATAGGTTCAATTAAAATTGGGTAATCAAACATTATGTGTTTGCCAAATCACCTGGATTGTGTATTAGCATGAACATAAATCTATCAGATTATAATGATATTTGTCAAAACACTGTAAGAAGTAGACCCATCAAAATGGTTATAAATAAACTGATAATGTCTTTTAATATGCAAAGAAAATGATGAGCATATTGAAGCCAGAGATAGTTTCCAAAACCAGAAACCATTTCTAAATTAAAAAGCAATTAAATATTTTATAATTGTTTGAATGTATATGTATGTGGCTTTATTTTCACAGCTATAATAATCCTAAGAGAATAATTAAGAGATCTAATTATCCATTATTATAATCCATTAAGTCAGTTGTCCTTGAGTGAAAGCACATATAGGAGTATATGGAAGAAAGTTACATTTTGAAAAACAAAGAAAAGAAAGTAGCTTTTCTTAATTATTCAGACCTACAGGCATTAAGAAATGAGGCAGACAATTCTGTTAGCAATACTTATTTCAGAGATATTAAAGCTATTTGAGGGTATTATTGTCCTAGAAAATAATAAACTTAAAATGTGATACTTACCCATGCCTGTGTGAAAGCTTAGGGAGGAATGTTTAGTTTCTCTGTAATTGTTGCATTATTGTCAGCCCTGGGACCACTTGGGGAGACTCTAATGGGCTGGAACCTCAGGAATAGGACAGTATGAGGGATCATGAGACTGTCTGGGGATAAAGAAGAACGACGAGTGGGAGAGCACAGCTCAGGGAGCCGGGAGCTAGCCCCCGAAGGAGTGTGAGAACCTAGGCACACACTAGGTCCCAGGGCTCCTCATCCTTGTCCCTTCAATGGTTCTTCACCCCTCCCTAGGGTATGAGAAAGGGCTTGGCCCCCATATTGCATATGGGGAGCTGGGGACCTCTCTTTCACTGCGAGGGACAGACATGGAATCTTAGAATCTCAAATTGGAACTTCAAATGCACTTTCTCGGCTGTGCCTGCATGGTGGGTGGGTCGGTCCTACCATCTTTAGCACACAAGGGCTTGTTGACCCTGGTACTTACCAGCTTGCATGATATCTTTGTGGGATAGTTTTTGTTTTATTCCCTGTAATCCAACAAATAAAATCACTTTGGAAATATAACCCAGTTTGAATTTTCTGTATAATAGTTTAATAATTCTTACCCAAATGTAATGTGTCAGGAAGCGGGACAATATCCACACGTATCCATGCACACATGTTCTTTGCCTTGCCCTTTGTTATTATTTCAGTTGGGTTTGGATAATTGCACAGAACTGCAGAGTAATGGTCAATTAAGTTTTCTTTTGCATTTTCCATGCACTTTCGGAGCTCAGATTTTGGGGCAGGAATGGGGAAAGCTTTCAAATGGATCAATATGTATGGAATCACCATTAAAATCTTAAGAATTTCATCAAAATCAAAGAAATATACATGTGAAGAGGTAAACCATTTTATTCCCCATCTCCCCACCAAGAGTCTTTTTGCCTTTTATTAGAAAGAGAAAACAACACATTTTCTTTCTTCTGACAAGCTCAAAGCAAGCAAACCTAATCTGTCAACAGGACTCTGGTGAAACAGGGAGGGTTAGGAATCTGGGAGGTCCTGACCACCCATTTGCTGAAATAAGGGGTTGTGGCACACAGGTTAAAATCATAGACCCTAGAGCCAGGTGGCCTGAGTTCATAGTCTCGTGGAATCCATTTAAAAGCTCAGAAATCTTTAGTAAGTTATTTAACCCCTTTCTACCTCTTGTGTAAGATGAATGTAATACTGGTGCCTTCATTCAGGGTTGTTGGGGGGCACAGTGAGTTACGGTGGGCAGAGGAGTACCAGCCATCTCCGCCATCGGTAATTGCTTCATTCCTATCTCTGAGCATGTATGTGCTCCTATGGACAGATCTCCCCCATACATCTTGCTGGAAGCTCTTTCAGGGTGTTTTGCTGTCACACATTGTTTGATTTCTGGCTCCATTGTTGCTTTGCTCCACTATTAAAAAGTTACACTTAGAACATTGTGTCTACTCCAGATTGATGCCTTTCTGCATTACATGTTTATATATTGGCCCTGGTTAAACTCACAATGCTGACGTAAATGTTGGTAGTGGTGAATCATATTCATAGTCAACATTTGAGAAATCTAGTACTATTCGGCTTTAAGAAACAATGGTGATATAGCACCTCTTGTATATTCCTGGATAGAGCTGGAACCCATTCTACTAAGTGAAGTATCTCAAGAATGGAAAAACAAGCACCACATGTACTCACCAGCAAATTGGTATTAATGGATCAACACCTAAGTGGACATATAGGAATATGTCGGTTGTCGGTTGTCGGGCGGGTCGGGGGGAGGAGGGGATGGGTACATACAAACACAATGAGTGAGATGTGCAATGTTTAGGGGATGGTCATGCTTGAGGCTCTGCCTCGAGGGGGGAGGGGGGCATGGACAATATACATAACTGTAATATTTGTACCCCCATAATATGCTGAAATAAAAAATAAAAAATAATAAAAATAAATGATAAAAAATAAAATAAAATAAAATAAAGTGTTCCTTAAAAGTAGCGTTGACATTTTGCTGTTGATCTTGAGAATTATGATTGAGACACAGCCAACTGAAATTCTAGTGTGAATTCTGAAGTTGGCTCCCTCTTCTAGGTTGGAGGAAAAATGAATATTAGCTTTTAATAGCATGTTTCTTTTCAGAATTTTTCTGCATATGTGATATTTTAGTCATTTTTCTGCTGCTACAATAGCACACTACAGGCTGGGTAATTTATAAACAATAGAAGTTTGACTTATAGTTCTAGAGACTAGGAAGTCCAAGAGCTTGGTGCTAGCATCTGGCAAGGGTCATCCCATGGCAGAAGACATCACATGATGAGAGAGCTAGGGACACAGAGGACACCAGCCCAAACTCAGTCTTTTACCAGGTACCCACTCCCATGATAATGGCAGTAATCCATTCATAAGGATGGAGTCTTCCAGTCCTAATCACCTCTTAAGGTCCCATCTCTTTATACTGTTACAATAGCAATAACACTTCACCATGAGTTTTGGAGGGGACATTTAAACCACAGCATGTGAAAAATCTAACAGAAATATAAAACCAATAGAGATGAAAAATTTAATTTGCTATTCCATTTTTCTTATTTTTTACATGTAAATTTCACTTCTTTTTAGCTTTGTTAGATGTCCTGTAAGTCAGGAGTTGTAAGTTTCTCCTCATTTTTTATTTCTGTTTGTGTCAGTTTTTTATATCATCTTATTTGCTTGACTCAGGACATTGAATTCCAAAGAAATAAATCATTATTATATGACTTTGGAAAAGAAGTTCTTGTACTGAACTACTTTGAATTCCTACAAGGTTAGAAGTACCTTTCATGTGATTAATGAGATTTTCTTTATTTGGTTGTTTTTTAATTTGTTTTGAAAATCCAGAATTTATTCTCAAGGAACTAAAGTGTGTTTGATTTGTAAGTGTGATGATCAAAACATTGTAAGAATTTGGGCTTTTTTCTATCACTATTTTGCAATTTTGGAAGTAGATTTACTGTAGATTTTTTTTGTCTTCAAACAGGATTGTAAAGGTAGTTTTGTTTTTCTTAGGCTAGAGTTACTTATGTGGGTGGAAAGAAGGCAGTCCAGAATTGTGCACAACACTCGATTCAAACCCAGCCAAAGGGGTGGGTGGGAATTAGTTTCATAATATAGATTAGATAGGATTGAACTACTGCCACCCATACACACATCTACCTTTTCAACAGACAATGCCCTTCTTGCTACAGAGAAGCTGGTTATACATCTCTTATTCCATCAGTCTATTGTCCCTACCTATGTTAGCCTCTTGACACCTGCCTTCTGGTTGCCTGCCACGGCCTCTACACACTCTCTACCTATTCACTCCTATACCCACCCTGCATGCTGGGCCTTCTCATACCCCCAGAGAGATCTTTGCCAATATCTAGCTTAAAATCTTATCCAGGGTTTTTCTTGAAAAAAACAAAAACCTGAACTCCCTGACATGGTTCAGGAGGCCCTTCCTGAGCTGCGTACCGGCCTGTAAAGTCACATAGCTCTTCAATCCCAACCCCATCTCAGGCCTTTGCACTGGCTGATTCCTTAGCTTTCCTTGAACATTCACCTCCCTCCATTCACTCACTCACTGATCAGTTTATTCAAGATCCAGCTCTAAGAAATTGTTCATCATCTACCCCCAGGTCCCTGCATCTGGTTCAAGTTTTCCTCTTCATTAATCCCAAGATCACAGCATGTTCCCCCCCTAAGAGCCTTTCGATATCAGCAAATGCATCTTTCATATTTATGGTATAGTGGAGGAAAAATTATTTTCCCTCTACTCCTCTAAGTCTCAGTTGGGGCCTTGTAACAAAAGACATTTTAACATGAGAAAACAAACAGAAGTATTTAGATATGTTTATCTCACATATACATGAGAGATCCCTCGGGAAGTGAGTGAATCTCAAAGTGGTGGCTTAGAGCTCAGGCTTAAATACCATCTTCAGCAAAGTCAAAGAAAGAAGGGTGTGTGGGGGGGAGGTAAGTTATGGGACAGTGACCAGGAAAAGCAGGAAACCAAGGGCCAGGTTTGCTGTGCAGATTTGAGTGGGTGCCTTCTCCACTGACAAGATTCTCCTGTGATCTTTTTCTGCCTGGTGTGGTGAAGGAGACACCCTTACAAATGGAGATTTCCTTTATAGATATCAATTCCCCTTACAAAAAGATAACTTGTACTCTGCTTTTAGAGTTTCTCCTGTGTCTTCTCTTTTGCAAAATAATCAGCTCAAAATAACCCTTATGACAAAGGGACATATTTGGGGGTGGCATATTGTGGTTCTTACAGTGGGGACCAGACAGATGTTTGGCAGAAACACAGAGGTGATCATATCCACTCAATGACCCTGCATTCATTTTTGTATGACTGTGCCCATATGTACAATTCATACGGATCAATTTCTCATTGCTGTTGTGACAAATTAGCACGAACTAGGACAGATTTCTCCAACATATCTTGCTAGCAGCTCTTTTAGGGTGTTTTACAGTCACTCATTGTTCAATTTCTGGTTTCTATTGTTGGTGGCTTAGAGCAACAGAAATGCATTCTCTCACGGTCCTGGAAGCCAAGAGTCCAAAATGATTCTTTTGGGACTAAAATCAAGGTGTCCTTTGGGCCAAGGGCTCCCTGGAGGTTCTAGGGGAGAATCTGGTCTTTGTCTCTTCTGTCTTAGGGCCACCGCCTGCCTTCCTTGACTTGTAGCTGCATCTTTAATTGTGTTTTGATCCCCCCTGAGTAATCCAGGATAATCTCTCATCTCGAGAGCCTTAATTTAATCACATCTGCAAAGTTCTTTTTTTGCAATATAAGGTAACATTCGCAGGTTCTGGGGATTATGAGGTGGATATCTTTCTGGGGAGGGGCATTACTCAGCCTACTACAATACCCCACACTCAGATACACACAAATTTGTGTTTCTAGACTTTACTCAGAGCTACAGAGCAAAATTAATTGCCATAGGCAACTAATTTATTTCAAAATCAAATTCCTTTTATAAGAAATTGGGTAAAGTTGCAACATTTGGCAATTAGTTGCCAACCCCAGCTAATCGTATAACAAGAGCTGCTCAAAATAGCTGGAAGGGAAGGACTGAGTTATGTTCCTCTCATTTTATTGTAAAGTTATAACAAGAAGTATCCATTTTTAATAAAAAATCAAAGATGTTACAGACATCAAAAATTTACCAACTCTTATTCCCCCACTTTTCCCCCAGATAGAGCTTTTCCTCATTAAAAAGATTTTAGTAATGATAATAATATTTTAGGACTTCCCCTGGCATGTAAATAAATAGATTATACTATAGAAGAGAGACAAATGTTTAGAGAAATAAATGTCAAAACCACACAATTTCTGTTTAATGCTAAATTGTTTATTTGATCTAATAAGTTGATGCATATATTCATTAAATTATGAGAGTGTTAAATATTAACTTGGAAATGAGTATATCAGTGATGTTCATTAAGTTCTTGTGATAATATTGTAAATAATGTTTCTTGAACAGAAGTATGTCATCCTGATACACATTTTATTTAAAACTAAGTGAAATATGACTGCCCAAATGTACACTAGAAAACAAGTATTAATGTTCATTTATCTTAGCTAAAAACAAAAAGTTATGGAAATAATGCTGAGTAAGACTGATAAAAAGAGTTTTCCATGTAACTTGAAATCTGTAAAATAGAATCAATATGTCCTCGAGCTGGAAGTAAAGTCAATCTTTGTAGTGATAGGATGCATCTCAGGAAGCGAGCTTTTATAACTTGAATAATAAATAAATTCTGAGTAGTTCAGTGAGTGCAAAACAATTCCCCAGTAAACATCTATAATCTGGGCTTCGTAAGTCCTGCAGTGAATCTGGTCCACACATTCTAACTCACAACTGCTGAGAAAAGTAATCAGGTATGACGTGTTGTTTGTTTTCATAAAGCTAGTCTCAGAAGAATAGAAAACAGAAAAGATTTATTGAAAAACTGAAAACAAACACCCATATATTTACATCTATATTGGCTATTAACCTGACAGTTTGTGTGGACTGTCTTCATTAGGATTTAGCCAGAATGTACAGTAAAATGATCTAAACTGATGACACCAATATAGGGGACTTTACATTTTAAGCCAGAGAAATCTAACACACGAAATCACAAATGGGATATTCCTCTTGAAAACATAAAAATATTTTATTAACATGAATAAAATAAAATTCTAAGCCAGACAATGACTTTCAGAGTGTCTGCATCTTCATTTGCATGCATGCATGGATTGAGTGAGTGTTTCTCTGTATCTGTTTCATGTTGCCTCAAAATAAAAGCATTGTCCCTTCATATTTCTTGTTAGGTTCAGTCCCTTTTGAACCCTTTAGCTATATTCCTGGATGAAATCTCGTCATATAGCTAGGAAATTTATTCTTGTATTAGGACGTGGATGGCTTATCTTCACTTTTACCAATAGTGCTAGAATGTGATTGCTAATGGTTAACTGGTGTGTACTAGAAAGCTTTGGTCAAAGCCACACCACAAACTTAGCCTTGTGGAGACATTTTCAAGACAGGCTTCATTATACCAAAGTGTTTATCCCTAGTGTTGGTAAAGGTTTTACAAAGCATCCGATGCCAATATACTGTTTCTCTTATTTTTAAAAAATTATTATTTTGTAGAACTTCCTGTCAGCGTCCCATAAAGTCTTCAAATAGTCTTAAGCTCAGCTTGGTCTGATATTTTTCAGACTTTCTATAATTAACTTATTCATTATTTGCTAGCTCTTTGCCTGCATAGAATAAATGATACATCAGATAATACATCTAATTTTAACTTGCTTATGATATAGCTTTTTAATTTCTAGCAGAATCACAAATTCTGTTGAACATTACAGATATTGTGGTATTCAGATGGCATTATCTATGTGATGTAGGATATAATTGTATGTTTTAAAGAGAAAAAATATAGCATTAGAAACAATAGCTTTCCCACCAAATGCATTTGGGAAATATTAAATTAGGCAACCTAGTCCTTGGGAAATCAGTCCACGCTGATGTCAATACTTTTATTCTGTGCTTGATGGATTTTGAATTGGTTTCCTTATTTATTGATACTTTTAAGAAATTCATGTATAAAAATACTTATTCCTCTATCAGTTGGATTTTTTTTTCTCTACATTTAGGCTCACAAATTGGACAACTTGACACTTTTCAAACTAACCCTGCTTGGATCTATAAAAATAATTTCTTTAGAACTCTGCAGCCAAGAGCAGCCACTCTTATGAGCCTTACCTTAGAAACATTTTGAAGTGCACTGTCTGACAATCATGATTTTAAATTTTTATACCAGATATTATAATATCCTTTGATGCTGAGCTTTGGTCTAACATACTTCCTTTATCCAGTCATCCCAGTGGGGTTCATCCGTGTTCAGGAGTAGGGTCATTAGAACTCATCCTCTGTTACCTCCCTATGTCCTGTCTAAGCATTTGAAATTTCTTATCAGAGGTATTTATTGCCTTAAAACTGTGACTTTTCAACTGTGTTTCCTAGAAACCCAGGATTCAAGAGGTGCTTCAGGGATTTTAGACATTACATATGCTTTAATTCCATTCTTTAAAACACAGTTACACCAATATACACCATGCACAAAATTTTGAGACTTTGGAATACCTCAGTAAAGTGACATTACCCGGAATACCTGATTTACTGTCCAGCATGGGATATGGTGACTGCTGCCATTGCAGATTATACTCCAAATTCACTGAGATTCAAAGGTAGCCTACTTGATTTGTATATATTTGTATTTTTTAAAGTAGGCAGCCAAAACAAAATAGAGAGATGATTGAATACTGAGAGTGCAGTGACTCAGTAGTTGTTATTATACTTGGCTTCACGTTTTTCTAACGATTTAATGTTAGAGCTTTGCACTTATAACATGACTTTAATGTAATACAGTAGCCCCCTAACCTTATATAGGGGGGATGCATTCCAAGACCCCCAGGGGATGCCTGAAACCTCAGATAGTACTGAACCCTAGATGTATACTCTGTTTTCTTGAACTGATGACCAAGAGGGCTGCTAAGTGACTAATAGGCTAGGAGCCTATACAGCCCAGATACACTGGGCAAGGATTCACATCCCAGGAGGAATGAAGCGGATAGTGAAAGATTCCATCATGCTACACAGAACGGTGGCAATTTAAAACTTAGGAATTATTTATTTCTGGAATTTTCTGGGTAATATTTTTGGATGGAGGTTAACTGCAGGCAACTGAAACCACAAAAAGCAAAACCACAGATAAGGGGGAGGCTACTGTAGTACTTTTATCTCCTTTGGTATGAGATTATGCTTATGAAGGTAAAGAATATATCTACTGCTGAAAAAGCATGGGAATTTCTGCTCAAGTCCTTCCCTTTCCCACTTCACAGAGCGACTGCCCTCATGTTCTTCCCTTTGTCAGGGCACATCCAAGCGTGTTCAGAAGAGAAATCCTTGCGAGATGTTTGCCACAGAAGCACATCGTGCATGGTGGGCTGACCCACCCAGCCCAGCTCAAGGGCTCCAAAGCCTCATGTGCCCTTTCCACCTGGGGATCTCTAGAAGGACACCCCAGAGCCACTTCCAAGGGCAAAGGTACAGGGCGTTCTGTGTCCATTCATTTGTTCAACAACTGTATATTGAGTGCTTCTTGTGTGAGGCACTGTTCTCCGTGCTCCAGGTAACTAAGTGAACCAAGGGGCTCAGCTGCTTGCCCGAGTTTTTACACATATGGCTATGGAGAAGCCAAGGAGGAGACGCACTTGAGCCAAGTGTGTGGGAGGCCCAGGTGTTAGCTAGGTGGGCATGTAGGAAAGGTGTTCCAGGAAGTGGGACCGGCTGGTCTGCAAGCCATAGAGCAGGCCATATGGAACGTGCCTACATTGTTCAGGGGCCATGGCAAGGAGTCCATGTCACCTGGAAGCGAGTTGGGGGAGGGCCTCTAGAAAATAAGTAGGTGGACATGACAGAATGTTCTAGATGACTTTAGCTTTTATTCCAGGCACAATGAGGGGCCCCTGGAGGGCTTAGCAGAGGAATGATGGGACCTCAACATTCATTTTGAAATGAGAATATTGCTTCTGTACCAAGAAAAGACTGTATACTCATATTCAAGGCATTTAGCTCATCAAACCAGCCCGCAGTTCTTGTATCATACCCTGGCCACGCAGTTCTTGACTCTAGAGTTTCATTAGGTGGATCATGGCTCCTTTAAAGTTGATACGAGGGCTGTGAATGGGTCCAGAGGCTTTAAAAATGAATACGTTCCATGACAGAGCATCGATGGCTTTTATGATTAATACCTGCTGAATGCCAACAGTTCACCTCTGAAGTTAGATGTGCACAAATTTCTGTGCTTTTTAGGTATATATTTTTCTAAGTTATGGGAAAAAGAAATAAACAAACAAAAAATCCCAATGGAATCAGGTAAGAAGGGACACTTATTTTGGCAATTTCAGTAATGGGAGAGTGGTTCGGAGAATAGGCTATAAATCCGAGTTACAAAGTTACAATCTTGATGCTGCTGTTTAATATTTTGGGACCTTTGGCAAGTTATTTAGCCAGTGCCCTCATCCAAAATCTTATATAATAGCAAGAGTCCCTCTCCCATTAAATGAGGTAAATGTCATGATGTTTGTACTGGGTTGAATAGTATCCCTCCAAAATTCATGCCCACCCAGATTCTCAGAATGCGACTTTATATGGAAATAAGGTCTTTGCATGTGTAATTAGATAAAGTTAAGATGAAGTCACTACTGGACTATGGTAGGCTCTAACCCAGTGACCAGTGTCCTTATAAGAAGATAGACATTTGGACAAAGAGAGGCATACAGAACACTGTGTGAGGACAGAGGCAGAGAGTGGAGTGATGCTTGCAAACCAAGGAACACCAAGGGTTGATGGGAGGCACTGGAGACTGGGAGACAGGCCTGGGACAGATTCTCCCTCAGAATTTTCCAGAAGGAATTAACCCTGCCAGCAAGCCTTTAGAACTGTAAGAATAAATTTCTGTCATTAAAGCCACCTTATTTGTGGTCATTTGTCAGGACGGCTCTAAGAAACCAATAAATTGTTATTAACTCCCAATTAAAAAACAAAATGCCAGCCAGGTGTGGTAGCTCATGCTTGCAATCCTAGCACTCTGGGAGGCTGAGGCGGGAGGATGGCTCAAGGTCAGGAGTTTGAGGCCAGCCTAAGCAAAAGTGAGACCCCATCTCTACTAAAAAATAGAAAGAAATTAGCCAGACAACTAAAAATATATATAGAAAACATTAGCTGGGCATGGTAGCGCATGCATGTAGTCCCAGCTACTCGGGAGGCTGAAGCAGGAGGATCGCTTGAGCCCAGGAGTGTGAGGTTGCTGTGAGCTAGTCTGATGCCACGGCACTCTAGCCTGGGCAATGGAGAGAGACTCTGTCTCAAAAACAAAACAAACAAACAAAATGCCCAATGAACATTCAACAAACTGGGAACACTACTCTGCAGTTATCAATGTGAGTTTGATTTGTGAAAGAAATTCCTGGGTTTTAATATAAGGGTTTTAAAAATTATTATAATACACTTCATAGGAATCTCTAAGGTTAAGATGTTCCCCCTAACTTTGGATGAAGTCAGGGGAATGAGAATCAAAAAAATAGTAGTTAGATGATATAACTTAAGTAAGTTCCCTTCCAATATTTGGATTCAGAGGTTACCAGTATAAATGAATTGGACTTGCCTAAATTTGACGTGGACAGAAATGCAAGTATACTGCAAATTGATATGAAAACTACAGAAATACACTTAATATCTACTAAGAAGTAAAGGCAGAGAAGAATGCTGGATAAATCCTTCCAAAATGACTGAAGTATTTACTGCTTTGTGTTTTTCAATGCAAGTCATTCCAGGCCATGTGCCACTTGTTTTGAACTTCACATTTGTGACCACAAAAGGTGATTATGGAAGATATTCATGCTCAAGGATGACTATATTGACATTTATTCAAGTCACATAAAAATCACAATTGTTTCAAGTTTCAACCCATTTGCATTTTGCTTCCTTTTTGAACAAAGATAGGGTCTCACATTCCCTGACAATTTGTTTGTAATCACCGTGACAGTGTAACATTTTCCAGCCTGTCACAGAATTTACATGACATAAGAATATGAATGCAAACATATGATAAAAAAAAAAACCCTCAGGTGGTTGTTAATTTTGGGCGTTATGTAATTAAACTAGTTTTTTGAATGTTATCTTTTGCCAGCATCTAATTAGCAAAGCCATCTGCTGAAAGAGTAGTGGCCCATCTGCCTAGAATATTGTTCTCTTCATTTTTATGAAAAGTGTCTGCCTTTGCTGGTCCCTATCTAATTAACTTCTCTGGCTGTGGAGTGTGATGATACACAGCTTTGTTTATATACTTCAGAGAACTGTGGATTTATATGTATATAACACATACATAAAAAAGAGCCAATCTCTTTTTCTTTCCTACATCTGATTTACTCCTGAGATCACAGTTCCGTTTATCATAACCGGAGCATGTCTGTGTGCAGGGCGTTCAGGTATGTGCTGTGTCATGAAACCATAGGAGCGTCATCATTGCATCCCCAGGGTTTTTGCAGATATAAAATGATTTTTCTTTAAGCCGCCTCTGTTTTGTTGTTGTTGTTTGTTTGTTTGTTTTGGTTTGGTTTATTTTTAGGTCTGTTTGTAGCACTGTCACTTCTTGAAAGTTGATAATGTTGTTAAGTCAGATTGTATCATTAGATCTAAGATGAACTTGCATGTGGCTTCTGTAACAGTGAAAATGAACACTGTTGCATGCTCAGATTGAATGTGATGCTGTCGAGGCTGATGGAATATACTTATGTGTATTGTAAATTAGTGTCTGATGTATATAAATGTTATCTATATGTTTGTTTTTCCTTCCATCAATCATCTAGCAGAGTGTCTTGCACTTGGTAGGTACCTAATGAATATTTATTAAATGAAAAGAAGAACTAATGCATGTGCATCAAGCAAAATTTCTGTAAGTTCAGTAGTACAGATGTTATTTGTATGTGTTTACAGAAAAAAAATTGCTCCACGAACAAGAGTCTATGTGTCTTTTAAAATGTAGATGTTTCAAACTCACTGCCTAATATATATAGTCTTTGAATATTCAAGTAACCACAATATTATTGCTATATAAGTGCTGTTGAAACATATGCTGCAAACTAAATGTTGACTGGAACAGAGAAGCAGTATTTTTTTTTCCTTACTGGGCTATCATGCAATAGGAAAAAAACAAAAGATGACAGAAACTAAATATTTTTAAAAAGGAGACTCAGGAAATAAAAGCGTGAGTGTTATGTTGAGATCTGAAATATAAAATGCCTTAGCATTTCTTTTGACAGTTTAAAGATAGTTTCCAATGGGTGGAAAAATGTCTTAAAATGAATTTGAAGACAAGTAGAAAGATGACTTCTCAAAGCTGTAGAGGGATTTGTTCTAAAATCACAATACATGAAAGAATAACAATCTTCACTAAGAAAAGAACAAGAAGACTTAATTAAAAGTTGTTTAATTGATTAGAACGGATCTGGTGGAATAAGGAAGTTATGACCAGGTTAAAAAAGTATCTAATTTCAAACAGAAGTATGGGTAACTTTTAGAAATCAGATCTGAATCAGGAGAGTTTTATCGATATTCATGTTTGTCTCCAATGGAAGAGGCTTTTGTTTTTTCTTTGTTTGCCTATTTGTTTTCATATCTGCCAAGTGATCAAATGGGCAAAGTCTAGATAACCAGTGAATAGAAAGACACTATGGGATTAATCTGGAACACCCAATTCCAATGTGACGTGGAAAAGCCACTTCTCTCCACCCCATTCCATTTCAAATTCTGCACTATCCAATAATATGTGCTTGCTCCTGCTGCCTTCTGCAATAAGTTCCCTTTTTAATATAGAATGTTCCTTTATCCTGTTCCCTATTCAGGTAGAAAGTGCACAACAGAAAAGCTATACAATCATGGTCTTTAATTAATTCTGGATTTGAATACCACAGGCAAGCTGGTGATACTGTAATAAAAATGCCTCAGGAAAGCAACTTTTCTACTTTTAATAACTATCCTCAGAAAAGTCTGTAAGATTCGTTCTATTTTCTATTAGTCTAATAAACGTGTGTGAGCAGTTACTATTTTTTTGTATACTGGATAAAATTATGAAATATTTTTGAAAACTCTCACATTCTTCCTTCTATTCCTTTTCCCTTCCAATCCTTGGCTAATATTTATCTTGAAAATGCAAAGGCTATTTGGATAGTAGGTAGACTTGTTTGTTTGCCATTTCAGCAGCAGGATCTGAACAATTTTAATGGCATTTGGTAAACATTCTTCTCCCTTAGCCCTGTGACTAACCCTGATACTTACAGTTCTTATTTTTACTGAAGAGAGCATTACTATTTAACTTTTAACAAAATTGCTAGACCACCAAGAGCCACTGTGAGTGCCTATGTAGTTTTCCTAGTAATTGCATAACACTAATGCTTCATGATATATAATACTCAATCCTCTGATAATATAAGATCAAAGTTATGAGGGGTCTACTCTGCTAAAAGAATACATCAGAGCTTATCAATCATGCTTCAAGTTTAAAGGCAAAGACATGGATATCTATTTAAATAAAAACAAGAGAGTGATCTTTTGTAAAGAGATCCAAGAAAGATACATACTATTAATAAAAGTCAAATCAGATTAACAGCAGTACATTTATTTTCATTTATTTTATCTGTACTTCATGGGGATTTATAGTTATGCAACCGTATGCAAAGCTCTTTTCTCTGGAGGTGTCATCACTTTTCTTGAAAGCATTTGTCATCCTGGTATGGAGTTTATGTCATGTGTTTGCATCAGATGCTGACTGGCTGTGACTTTATTGTTGCAATCTAGCATTATGAACAGGAAAACATCACAGAACAAATTAACAAATCCCCTTATCGGATGTTGACACTGACAAAAATCTACAAATCTGCACAAGGGAGAATAGTTATAGTATTGTTTATGTTTAAAAGACACTGCAGTGGTTCTCTCTAGAATTCTTACGGATTTACACTTGCCAAGTAACGTAAGTTATGCAAGACGCCGTGTTTTATGATTTAATCTCTGTTATATAACATTCTCTGGAGGGCAGCGGATATGAGAGGATGATATAGCCTAACTTTGTCATTCTCCCAAGTTTAGGAGAATTAGAAAACTATCTTCTTACTAGAAATAAGAGTGAAGCCATAATTTTTCTTTATATTACGTGATATTAGGTTATTTTGGGTTCAGTTTAGTTTATTATTCGGCATTAGTCCAAATTAGCAAAAAAAAGTTTCTACCTCAAATGTCTTCCTGATAATGATTTAACTGCTGCACATCCCTGATTCTTCAGAAATCCAATTCTAATAGTAAGATAGAAAATAATTATAATATCAGGTATGGAGAAGGGAGGAAATATTTTTATACTGCAAAAGTTCACACTCCTCCCTACAATAATAGAAATTAAGAACAACTCAGATGCATACCCTTGTTCAGAAGAATCATTTGCACCCTCAGAGTACAGGCTACGAACAGGTTCAGGCATCCTTTCTTCCACGTGCAGCAAGTGCTGTCTGTTCTCTTAATGAGTCGTAGGTTCCGTTTCTGAGTTGGCATCGGATGTGAAAGTACACATACCAAGTTTATCAGCTTGAGATGGATTTCGAAAATCTCAGAAAAAAATATTTAAAAGTTGTGGCTCTAAATATTTAGTCAGAGCTAATAACTGTTTGCAAATTACTGGTATTGGGGAAAATAGCAGCTGCACTCTTTGCAGGAACTATTTATTTTTGGACTATTCCTCATTTGAATATGTATCTTGGTAGTAAGGATATGGAAAATCATCCTTACTTTGTTATCTATGAATATTGATCAATGGCATGCTATTAAAACTTAAATGTTTAGAGGAATATTTAGATCATTTTGTTTCAAGGCTTCTCCTTTAAGCCTCCTCTGGATCTATTCCCTGGTTCCGCTGAAGTGATAGTTTCTGCAGTCAGTGCCGTAATATAGTCCCCAACTCATTGTAGTTCTCTAACAGTGACGAGATCTAAATGTAACATTATTATTATTAAAAATAAATACTCAGAAGTCGAGTCCTATGCCTCAGTTTTAAAGCTAAAGTGTAAGCCCACGACTGACTTGCATGTATTTGGCGTTACTTCCATACGCGTTTGAAAACGTGGGTGCCAGTCTGTGCCCGTATTCCCTAATCTGAGTCCCAGTGCCTTATCTACGTTTTCCCTTTTATTTTGTCAAAGCTGTAACCGTTGCTCGCATTTTGGTGTTTTCTGCAGGCTGTGGAGTGGGAGTGTGATGAAGCTACCAAGAAGGCCTGTTACAGCAAGGGCAAATCCAAGGTAAGAAGGACGCGGTTATGCGCCGTCATCCCCACCCTGTTTCGAAGGACTCGATATACAGTGTTTTCATAGGAAGGGTTTTCCTGACTATGGTGCCATGTGAAGTGAAAAAAGTAAGATTCAAAATATGTCCACAGTAAATTCTCAAGTTTTGAACATTAAATTAAAATTAGCCACAGCAACCAGTCGCTTCTAGCAAGGATTCAAAACATAAGATCTGATCTCGTTTGCACTGTCAGTTATTAGACTGAGAGATTAATTTAATTAACTGTGATACTATTTGGAAAAATAAGGGCCTGAATTTTAAACATAATATTTTAATTTTCTCCTTTCATACTTTATAGCTAACTCTTAGAAAGTAATTATATGATAAATAAAATTACATTAAAATAATTTGAGATTTATTCTTTGTAATTTATCTTAACATATCCTTTGCAATAAGCTCTCTCTGTTTTCATACTAAAATCTGCATCCCTAAGTTTCTATGGAAAGTGCAGGTTATACGAAAAGTTGGAAAAATATTTCTTGAGCAGCTGTGCATGTTGTGGGCTCACTCTCTCTCTCACGGTTGGCCGGCTCAGCAAGAGGCATGATTCTCGGCCTTTCGAGGATGTGTATGTGTCTTTGAGAAAATTATATGTGATCAGCTTGAGGAAATTCTTCTGTAGCTGGTGGATAGGCTCACTATGTCTCATTCTGTTAGTGATTTTTTTTTTTTTTTTTTTTTACTTCATTGGAGCTGGGCTTTCCCAATGGTGAATTACATTTTGGGTTATGGGAGAAAGCAGATGCCCACAGAGTAGCATGGAGGGCCTGCTGTGCATCGCTGGTCTCGGGGCCAAGAGCTTGGGGAAATATGTAGCAAATGTAGAGAGTGCTGGCGAAAGGTCCTCCCACTGTCTGTATTTATAAAAGAGTATTATGCACTTTCTTTTACCCAATTTCATGTTGCCTTTTAACTGAGCAGTCTCGAGAATCAGACACTGCACTGTGGCAGGTCTCTGCTGACTTAGTCATTGGCTTTCTTAAAACTGAATAAAGAACTTGGAAGAGGAGAAGGAAGAAAATGCAATCTTGGCCAGAGAAACAGAGACACGGGAAAAGCTAAGAGCAGAAATTGATGAAGGCTGTTTCCTGAAAGATATTTAACCTCAGAAAATGCATCTGAAAATAATCATCAGCGATATAAGAAGATTTAAAGGTAGCTGCAGGTTGCAAATAACCAAAATATAGTGTCTTAGAATACCCTCCAAAATAAAAAATTAGTAAATAATAACATAAAACCTCATACACAGGAGACCTAGACAACCTTCTTAACGAGTTTGCATTATAGAAATTATGTATAAAACCTTTTCCTCCCTACAGCCTCAATGTGGTAGATTGGTGGCTGAGCTCTTCTCCTTCAAATAAGACCACCTGCCCTGGGGAAAGGGTGCGCATAGTCAGATTTAGTGGGGGGTTGCAAGGATTGTTGTCCTTCAACTAGTGGGATTTCCTGATGGAAAACATGGGTCTTTCTTTGGTTGGTTCCAAGGCCAATGCTGTGCCTCGCCTTGGGATCTGGAGACCTCCCAGGTGATCCAGGCACTGTCTGATGACCTATCCCTCTTGCCTTTCCTCTCTTTTCCTCTCCTATTTCTTCTTGTCTTTATCTTCCTTCTGGTACATTGGCTCTTCCCTCACCTCTCCTTTCTTTCTGGGTCTCCTGGGTACACCAGTAAGCATTATTCAGTTTCGGGAAGCCTAGCAATGGAGTCTGTGGATAGACACCTGTCAGTGTCTGTCTCTGAAGATGTTTCCCTGATAGTGCCAGACCTTTGAGTTCCCGCCCCACCCTCCCTCTCCTGGGGCCCATGTGCTATTCCCTAGTCATGCCTTAATGCTCCCCACCTGCCTCCCTCACCCATCTCTCAGGACTCTGTGTCCCAACCCCAAACTGAGTCGGTTTGAGTCTTGTAAAATCCAGTAGCCATTTGTACTTGCCTGGCCACGCTGCATTTCAGGGATCCAGCCCTGGGCCAGGAGCCGCCTGGGTGGTTCCTTGCTGATCCACACGCCTGCCCTGACCCCGGGCCGAACCCACCATGGATGTTTGAGGATGCTCTACTGCACCAGTGAGTGAACACATGGAGCCCGTACCAGGGCAGGGCACTTTGGTTCAGGGTCTCTCACCCTCACGCTGCTGATGTTGGGGCAGATGGTTCTTTGTTGCAGGGGCCTCTGTGCACCCAGGCAGGACAATCTAAAATAACCACAGATGTCTCCAGGCATTGCCAGACATTAACCTGGTGGAGATTCCCTGCTTTAATGTCTAAAATGGCAAATGTATTGGTGAATTTTACACTGTTTGTTTTGATTTTTTTTATTTCCTTGTTGGTCTTTTTTTTTTTTAATTATATTATGGGGGTACAGTTATTGTTAGGGTTACATATATTGCCCATGTCAACCCCCTGGTGGTGCGTATCACACCCATTATGTAAGTATACACTCTTCCCCTCCCCCCCACCTGCCCACCACCCCATAAAAGTTTCTTTTTTTTTTTTCTTTTTGACACTTTGGTTACATTGTATTTCTTTGCCTCTACCTAAGAAGGGTTAGAGGTATTCCCTTCCCCCTCCCCAATGTGATTTTTGTTCTCCCTAGGAGTGCTTCCATATTTCATCTTGATCACATGTATGTGTCTGTTTCACAGACTTTAAAAAATGAACTGTGAATGCCCTTCCCCTCTATGCACTTGAGTCTCCTTGTGCTCCTGTGTACTAAAGGAAAGCATCAGATTGCTTAATCTAGTCAGGGGTTTTTCCTTCTTATAGTCTGCAAGTCCATAATTTTAAAGGAATCTATGTGCTTGCCTGCTGCAAATAGGTTATTACTACTTGGGTTGAAGAATTGCTCTTGCTGCATCAAGACCGGCCCACATTTTGCCTTAAGCTGTGATCATTGGTTGTTTGGTGCTTAGAAATTAAGCGAGTAAAAACCAGAGAACAAACAGCAAAAGGCCATCTTTCACGCCTAATAGACAATATTCCCTTAATTCACAGAAGAGACCAGTTGTTACTACGCTTAATTGAATTTTCTTGATGCACAGAAAATGAGGGAGACAAACATTGTCAAATAAAATCATATCTTTACATTTCACATGCTTTTGGTCTTCATAGATTAATGGCAAATCCTATTAATTATAAATTGACTCAAACTGTATTTGTGGATGGATTTTTAAAAACTAATATGGCAACAGGTGGAGATGAATGTCAAGAGCCGTATACTCAGAGAAGGATACACCGCATGTTGTTTTAGGTTGCACTAAGTGTATTGATAAGTTTAGCTAGAGTTTTAAATAACCTCTGCTCCCTTGAAATAGCATTTGGCTTATGCAGCAGAACTGTGCACATCGGAAGTCTGTGTACAAAATGACGTGGAACGTTGCAAACGTGTTGGTCTAGGCAGCGCTGCAAGCTGGTCCCAGGTGGTGGCAGTGAATGGCTCTTCGTCCTCCTTCGCAAGTCACCTTTCCTTACTTGGCATCTCTTGCCTTATTAACGTGGTCACTGAACTTGACAATCAGGTGAGGGACCCAAGCAGAGCCCTGAGAACATGTACAGAAGGGAGAGAACTAAGGCCGCCCCTGCGAATACAAGGAACCAGGTTAAGCACGGCCTGCCGGAAGACTGGCCCCTGACTTAGAATTCAGACAATCCGGATCTCTCTGCTCCGACAGTTCCTAGGGGCCACGTCAGATAACATTTCCACAGTCGATTTGACTGATATGTAATGTCTTTTTGGGGGAGTGGAATTCAGACTATTTTTGGTGGTCATGAGTTTAGAAGGAGAATTCAACTATCTTATAATTTTGCTTGTGTTGTAGTATGAGAGGAACTTGCACAGAGTTATAAAGTTTCCCTTCTCCCTGAGATAAAAAGAATAATGTAAAATGGGACATTTCAAAAATGAGAAAAATGCCAGCCATCTGAACTGAACTTTTTTTCCCCCTACCCTAAGAAAAATGGTCTGTGCTGTACCACATAATGCATTTTACTGCAGAGCAGAAAGCAGAGCTGGAATGTGATGCGTGGAAGGAGGTGGCCGGGCCTGCAGGGGGATGCTGCCCGCACCCACTCGCTTCTCTGATGAGAACATTCCTTAGCTGGCTGCAGAGCACAGGAGAATAAAGTGGACAAATTTCCTTTTGTTTTCCTGGTATTGCTGTGGCCAGACAGAGACACAATTTTGTGTGTAGGCCATTAAAATTTCAATTTAAGGAATCAGGGCCAAGAGAAGTTATCCAAATCTTTGATTTGGGGTGGGTTCAAAAAGAAAGTAGGTACTGATACCATCAATAATTTGCAAGGTTTGAGTTCTATTTGATTTATTTCAGCTCACTTTGGAGAGAGGAAGTGACTTTGCTTGCAATGACTTAAACATTCCATGTAAAAAGGAGAAATAAAATCTGATTTTATGGATTCAAATTTATAAAGAAATCTGTAGCATTTAGTTCTTTTGGAAATAGCATTATAGAAATTGTATTCTAGAATTACATAAATATCTTTTACACAAATATTATTTTAGACACAAATAGTCTATTGTCTCATGATCTAACAACAGTTCCCTGTCTGTTTGGGGCCATTATGTCTGAACTGAAGTTCCTCCCACGATGACATTTAGGAACTTTACAAAGGAAACATAGCTGATTATTAAGGGAATGAAAGCACTGCTTTGTGCTTATATTACAGTTTATAATTTTCAAAAGTTTCTTGTTCATGATCTCATTTCAAGATTTTTAACACCAAGTTCCTAGAATGATTTTGTTAGTTAGTGGGAGAGTTTTGATTAGAATTCAGGGTTTTATGTATTGTTCATCCTGTTGGTCCCATTTCCCAAGCTGTCAAATTGTTCTAGTGATTAAGAGAAGAAAAACGGGACACCATTCTGCCTTCGAGTCTGGTTGTACAAGGCTGGGCCTTGATATTCTTATCTGAAGTGCCCATATTTTGAAAGATGTGAGTTAATCAATGAACGCAGTGCACTATAGCCCTCCCTTTATCATATATAATTGCTTTAAAAATTGAGGATACCTTTTGATTAAATAATAGCAAGCTGTGCAGATTATGGACATCAAATTTTGGTCTTTTAAATTGAGGTGCCCAAACAAGTTTCCCACGAAGTCAGCTCAGGTGAAAAAAGTCACAGTATGCAAATATATACTGTATAGTATATTTTAACATATTAATACACTATATATTACATAGCATGTAATATATATTTATATATGTGTGTCTATACATTTCACCTAGAACATGTATTACATATATACATCTGTAATACATATATAAAATTATATATGTATAAATTTTGTTAGTTAGTGAGAGAGTTTTGATTAGAATTCAGGGTTTTATGTATTGTATATATGTAATACATATATAAAATTATATATGTATACATTTTAGACACACATACCTGATTGGATGATATGGTTTTTCCACAGTCACCTGGTAATCATGAGTTTGGTTGGTATACATTCAACTCTTAAAGGCTGGTGCAATTCCTGTAAATTGCTCCTCTTCAGCACTTTGGATAATCGGGAAGCTAATGCATTATTAAGAGAAGAGGTGGCACTTTCACCGAGAGGGCTGTGATTAACATAAAGGCCCTCAGGCTTCCAAGCCTCATCTCTTCTCCCCAAAACCGATGGGCTGGGTGTTGTTAAGAAGCCCCTGAGGGGTCCGCTCCGTCTGCAGGTTATCCTTCTACACAGTTATATGGTCTTTCTTCAGGCAGAACATACCTGTTTGAAAAAGAAATGATGAAATGACATCAGGTAACACAAATTAATTTACTAAGAAAACGGCCCTAAAACAAGTTGTTTTCTCTAGTGGCGCTGGGGCCCTGTGTCCTGAGACCCAATGGGCACTGGCCAGTCTCCATCTAAAAGCCATTTCTGTGAGTCAGCAACCTGCACCTCGGCTATCAATTCAAATAGGAATCGCCTCAAAGTCAAGGGCAGGCTGAGCCGCCCGTGGATCCCAGGCCCACATGGGTCGTTTTAACGTTTAAGTGCCGTTATCGAAGTGCAGATGGATGGCCCTGTTATCAACTATAGAGGCCATGTGGTGAGCTGCCAGTGGCCTTGGGAATGTCTCTAAGAATTCTTGGAGAATCAGAGCGCATTAAATCCTCTTAACCCATTTTCAAGGCACAGAAATGGAATAAAAGAAAAAAATTCTTAAATAAGAAAAGGAAAATCATAGACATTTAAGTATGCTGATTTATAAGAAAATCCTCTAAAAGAATCTCCTAAGGGGACTTTTACATTATGCCCATATTTTAAAACAGGTGATTCCAAAGTACTTTAAGGAAGATCAGGTAACTCACTATAGGCCGAGTTTGCAGCAGGGATTGACAGATCATCTATGGGAGAATTCGAGTCTTAGAATCACCATCAGGAGGAAACTAATTATTACACAGCCTGGGACGCTAGGCCGTTTTTCCTTTCCTTCTTAATTCTGACTCTCCAGTTCCTAAATTTATCTTCTGCTTAAAAGCTAAGTACCTCCACTTTCTTCCTTTTCTACATTTTTACATTCCGTTTTGTTTGAACTTGCCTCAATCTCTCTTTTTAAAAAAGTTATTATTTTAAATGAATTTATTTGTGTAGAAAGCACATCCAAGATATGCATTCCAGGATCAGTTAAAGCAGGTTGCGAATTAAACATGTCAAAGCTCACAAGGGAGTGAGGTCAGGAAGGATGTGAGATGCGCTGCTGGGAGAGCCCAGTGAAGGGGCAGGCACCCACTGAGCCTCACTGGCTGGAATTCAGGCCCCCTCCCCCACCCTGCACCAGCAGGCCCTGCTATGACTGGGCTCAACCAGAACATCACCTGCCCCAGGCCCTGATTATCCTGTGCTCCTCTGGATTCACAGGGCTGGGTCCATCCTCCATCATTTTATGAAAATTCTGCATAGGCCTCCTTGGCTGATCATTCTGATTCCTGATGTTTAGGACATGGTCTTTTATGTTCTACTGTCATTTAAATAATTCAGTGTCCTCCTCATTTACCGTTTTCTGTTTTTTGTTTGTGTAAACTACCTGTTGTGTTTGCCCTGCTCTCTCCGGCACACGTCTGCATCCTAACCATCACATTCCGCACCTGTATGCACCTGACTTTCTGCTTTTCATCATCAAGCTTGCGATTGGCCTTCAGGAATGCTAACCACCTGCAGTCTTATTGCCCTTTGTTCTTCTTCTGAGAAATTAAGATAAACCCACACTGGCTATCCTGGTCGTCTCCCTTTCTGTAACTGCCTAGAGACACTTGCTGAGGCCGTGCAACTCTGCTGTGAGATCTCACCCTTTTAATCCAGATGATTCTCTTGGAATAACTCACCCTTGCTGATATTGTTTGTCATGCAAATGCCTCTACACATTTAGACCCTGTGGCAGGCTCTTGTTTTTTAGTTGTTGTTTTTGTTTTGTTTTAAAAAGCCTTTTACTTCTTGCTTTGCTCTTGTAAGACTTCTAAAAGCGGCAGCATAAAACAAGCAAAATCCGCACCCACCCCCTCCACTGTTTGTAATTTTCCACCCGGGTCTCTATCACAGTGCCATTGTCATGTCTGTCTCATCATTAAGGCCTCAGCACCCACCCAAAATGTGCTCCGGAAGTGTCTCTGTGGCTGTCTCTCTGGCGGGCGTGGGTCTCCTGCTCCCTCCTCGCTCTGCCCCTGTCTTTGGACTCCTGTGCGCCTCTGCTCTCTGGGACGGCGGTGATAGGTGTGCCCCTCCTCTGGGTTCTGGGTCTGAAAAGGATCATCTGTGGGGTTCTCTGAAGTCTTTTGTTTTATTCCTTCCCTTTCCAACTCTCCTGTCTTTTGTCCAGTTTTAAAAACAAAGGAGAACAAAACCAAACCAGCCTTCCCATCTGGGATACCTTTCTCGGTTACCTCATTTGCTGTCTACTATTTATATTCACTTCTTAATTCTTTTCATAGTTAACTTAGATCTTCCTTTTTTATTTCTTCCTCAGCATAGCAGCCAATAACAGGCTGCTGTGGCTATTAGTGATCGTGTGAGGAGAATCATCTCCCCTTGGTATTTCACTTTGCCTTTGGAAAGCAAATTCAAATGTCTTAGCACTTTCATCATCCCTGCCAGGCCGTGGGGCAGACCGAGTTATGGCAAGGCACTGTGTTCACGTGGAGTGGGGGCCATCTGGGTGAGGAGAGGATTGTTGTACCCTTCAATCCAGATTGTCCTGATTCTGGACACTGAGTGAATCATGCGGCATCTTCTGTGTCCAGCTGGTTGGTCGGTCACCACGGCCTGTCCTTTGCTAGATGCTGGTTCTGGCCTTTCACACCTACCGTCCAGTCCAGGCACAAAACAACAGGAGCCTGAATTATGGAAGTGGCTCCCTCCCTCCCTCCCTCACACTATAGCCTCCCATCTCCAGCTTATTCTGCACGCTGACCCCTGAACAGCTCTTTAGTAACAAACAGGAGATCAAGTTGAAACTTCATGCAGTAAAATCATTGAATGGGTCCTTCCATGTTCAGAGTCAAATGCAAACTCACTAGCCCGGCTCACCTGGCCAGTGTGTGTGTTACCTCTTCTGTACACGATGACAGCACCACGCTTTCTCTAGCCGAGATGCCTTGGCACAGTCTGTTCCTCTTGCCTGGATGTCTTTTCCCTCCTTTGCTCAGTAAAGTCCTGCAGGTGCCCTGTTATTGCCTCCTCCAGGAAGCCTCACTAAATCTTACCCTTCCTTTAAAACTTAGCTTATGTGTCACCTCCTCCAGGAAGCCTTCCCTCACTTCCCCACCCCATTCCTTTGTAGCTAGTTATTATGCCTTTCTTCTGTGTGTCCTCATTATAGCATGTGGACAGCTCCAGGTCATTGTTATGAACCTGTATTTTAATTTTCTGCCAAGGGCTTGGTTTGTGACTTCTAGCACAGTCCCTACCAATGTGTAGGTACTCAGTATGCTTGTTGAATGAATGAAGAGCTTTCTAGCTCACATGCCCATCACTACTATGGCCACACCCTGGATTTTCTATGTATGCTTTGCAACTACGAAAAATATGCAACTCTAGGTAATCCTTCAGCATGAGGTTTGGTGCCAAATGTTGCAGACATCCTTTCCTTATTAGTTATATTTTTACCTGTCAAATGAATTAAAAGTATTTATAGATACTTGCCATGTGTGTAATACAGTTCGAGCCCATAAAGTAAAACTTGTTCCAATTTGTGTATAGAATTCCACATTGACCTTGGATTGGAGAAGCATTTGCAACATTTTATTTTTTTTTTAAGTCCTGGGGAAGTTTTCCAAGGCACTGTTTCATGAGCAGCATCTAATAGGTTCTTTTTGTTTATTTTCCTAATACATGTTTAAGGCAATTTAGAGTTGGCACTATTATCAGATACAATTCAAAATGAAGCCATAATTGTCAAAAGAAGGCACATGCTTTGAGAATTTAATTAAACATATATTTATCTTCATATGTATTCTCTATTGAGCAAGTACAGATACAGGATGCCAGTTGATTTAATAAAAGTCAAATTATTTAATAGCTTTGTTGTTATTTTTAGCCAATATCTGAAAGGGTTTTTTGTTTTGTTTTCAGTGGTTAACATTTTATTAGCTAGAGAAAATGGATTCATACTCATCATTCCTCCTGCGCTCAGACCTTGTTGACATGTTTCTTGTGTTTTGTTTTGTTTTGTTTTGTTTTGTTAGGAGGAATGTCAGAACTACATCCGGGTGCTCTTGGTGGGTGGCAACCGCTTATTCACCTGTGGGACCAACGCTTTCACACCTGTCTGCACCAACCGCTCGGTAAGGCTTCATTTTGAGCCTCAACAGAACTTAATATCAGGAAAAGCCAAATATTGTGTTAAAATCCTAGTTTTAAGTGTATTTCTGTACACCAAGGTGTTGCTCTTTAATTCAAAAGCAGTTTTTGTCAAATTGAATACATATTTGATTTTATTTATAATCAGGACTGTCAATCATATAAAGAACCAGAAATAATTATAGCTTGAGTAATTAATTTTAAATACATTTCTAAACCATTTCAACCAGCATTTTCCCCACCAGTGACTTTAAACATCAATCAAAAACATATTATTTTTCCTTATTCTGCTCTATGATAGAGATACTGCTAAGTATTAAAATGGTCTAAAATCACAATCCAAAGGAAGAAAATGTAATCTACAAACTGGATAAGAGGTAGGTCAGAAAAATAAAACAAATATACAAACAAATGTAACCCTAAGCAAATTCAAGTTGTAGCTGACCCTCTTTCTCTTCTTCAAGGCAGCATCACTGACAAAGGAATTTTCACCATGCATGTCCCATCGCAGTAGCATAGCAGGGTCATCACACCACCCCCGGGATCTTCCTAATTCAGAATACTAATCTATCTAATCCTCCTCAGGGACTATGATGGGGAAATATCATTATGTCAGTTTCCTAGTTGCACAACTTCTCTCAAAACCTTAATTTATCATCTGTGTTGACTGTTATTTCAAATTAACATTCCGTTATGGTGAGTAAAGGGAGGAAGAAGATGATACATGGAGAGATGTGATGCTTACAGAGATCTCCCTGGGCTCTGTGCTCTCTCCCCACCTGCACCCCACCATCCCTGCTGTCTGTCATTCAGTCCTCAGCATCTACCCAGGAGGTAGTTACTCCCTGGGGCCCCCTTTGTAAGAGAAGAACCTGAGACATAGAGTGTGTTCACAAATGACCAAGAGATCTATGGAGGAAGGAAAAGGAGAAACTTTCTTTTCAGGGAGACAGTCTACAGACAGGGGAGCACAGCCTCTGGGGAAACCGAAAGCACATGCTTCGAAGCAGGGAGAGAGAGCAGGCATTTACATGTCCTTTTTTATGTCCATTGGGGTCTTTCTTACATGTATATTTGGCAGAAGTGGGAGAAATCTATGAATATTTAGGAGGGGAGTCAAGCACATGCACAGTGGACAAACATATATGTAACATACATTCTATGTTCACTTTAGCATGGAGTTTTAACATGAAAATGAGGTCAAATTTGGCTATTTTCATCAAAAGATGATCTGTAGGGCACAAAGACCTTCTGTGTGCCATCTTGGTGAGCTGGCTGAAACTGGCTTCTGAGTGGGGCTGCGTATAAGGAAGAATGTTTGCAAGGTGAGGTCCTGCCTTGCTGGCCGGACCGCAGTGGGGCAGGGGATAATCTGTGGGGCTGAGCCGTCCACTGGGGTCAGTTGGGAAACTCCCAGTTGTAGCTGTTTTGACAATTTTTTAAGGGCTAGTTTCTTCTCAGTTACAGAAAAGAAGACCTATGGCAGTCAGTGATACAGGGTTCCTGAGCAGCCCCTCTCCCTGCATGGCCACTCGATTCTGTTCCTGGTGTGACTCATCTTATCCATAGGGTATTCATTTCATCTGTCAGCTGGGGGAGAATTTTATCACGAGTTTAGGGAACTTATCCAGGCTGCACGTCCAGGAGCAGAGTCAGCCGCGTGCCTGTGTCTGCCCACCTGACCCTTCTGCTCTAGCATCTCTCAGCTTCGAGCAAAGAACCAAGTTAAGCAAAGCACATGGTTTGGGGCTATTCATAGTATTTCGATACACTATTATTGATAAAATTGTACATAATTCTTTATTGTGATTTCTAGTTCTGTAAATCTTAAAGTTGGTTTGTGTATTAAGATGGAAAAATATGCAACATGTGTGCATTATAAATCAAAGGCATATACACAATAATGTTATTTTCATATTTTGTGGGCGTTCAGTGGTATGAGGCTCAGTAACTCTAAAGGGCTGAGAGAGACAGACTGATTGATGGATTCTCCAACCGTGACCACAGCGGGCTGGTTTCATCAGTCAGCGTGTAAACGTTGGTCACGTCTAATCAAGCGCCCCAGAGAGCTTAGGGCACACGCTTCACTGAGATTGAGGTGGATGTAATCCATTAGCACTAGCAAAGGGGCGTTCTCATGGGATACCCGGTTTCTCTCTCATCTTTGCCTACAGCTGAGCAACCTGACCGAGATCCACGATCAGATCAGTGGCATGGCCCGCTGTCCCTACAGCCCGCAGCACAACTCCACGGCCCTGCTCACGGCCGGAGGGGAGCTCTACGCGGCTACCGCCATGGATTTCCCAGGACGCGATCCTGCCATTTACCGGAGTCTGGGCATCCTGCCCCCTCTCCGCACGGCGCAGTACAACTCCAAATGGCTCAACGGTAGGTCTTGCTGCCACGGTAGGTCTTTCTCATTCCCTGGTGCATTTGTTGGTGATGCCTGGTTATTTGGTGCTCAAAAGCAAAACTGTTACACTTTCCAAATAAAAACAAATTCTCCATTTTCTAAAGAAATCAAAATGTGCCTTGTTTAGGATTAATGACAGGAAGGACATCACGTGGCTCTTTAGTACTAGGAAGAAAAGTGGTATTATAAACACTGTAGACCTGATAATAGAGCTAATCTCTATATGACCATTCATCCAAGGCAAGCTTTTTTCTCTGTTATTGTTTGAGGTCTAGAAGATTTGATGTGTTGTCATAGATATTCATCCTTCTTAATTCCTTATGTATCTAGAAAAGGAAATTATTAACATATAATGAAATTTTCAGACACTGCATAAAAGAATTTGACTGCCTATAGGTAACTCCAAATAACTTGACAATTAATAATAAAAAAGTATAATTCACATACCTATAAGTTAGTGGTAGGTATCTTCAGAATTTATTAATTCAGTGGCTCAGGAGTTTCTAAGGACGCTCATCTTGTCACTGCTTGTCTCTGCCATCCACAGCCTGCCAGGGGGCCCCAGGCCAGCTCTGCTTGTGGATGCAAAATTGCTGCTGCGGTTTCAGGTATTGCATCCACACGTGGCAATATGCACTGGAAGAACTGCCACACTCCTGTGTCACCCTTATTTTTTGAAAAAGAAAAAAAGAGAGACCAAGAAATGTTCGAAATTTTCTTTTAATTCTGGGCCAGAATTTGGTCACCTACTTACTAAGCAATCAGAAGGTGATGCCAATCATCTGTATCGAGGTTGGCTTGGTACACACACAGCGGCGGTGCATATGGACTGTGTGTAATCCAGTGACTGAAGCATTTATTTGATAGTTTGCACAAAGATGACTTCTTGAGATTGCCATTATTATAATGCTTATTATTCTGGTATCCCAAGTTCTGTAATGACTTAGTGACTTTCTGCCCAGTACAAGCTAATTATGTAGACCAGAGCTTCTCAGCCTCAGCACTATTGGTGTTTGAGCCAGATCATTCTTTGTGGTGGTAGTGGGGGATATTGTACCTGGCATTGTGGGACATTTAGCTGCATCCTTTCGCTATATCCACTATATTCCAGTAGCATACCCCCTCTGCCTAGTTGTAAAAATGAAAAATGTTTCCAGAAATTTTTCAATATCCCCTGGGGGGAAAATTGCCCTTAGTTGAGAACCGCTGGTTTAGACCCATCATTTATGCATATTTGTGTGTCCGTGTATGTATTATATATGCAATCTAACCATTACAGTTTATGTTTAAAAGATTCCCTTGTAGAAAAGAGAATTGACTCATCATTAATTTTCTCCAGTAAATTGAATGACTCTATTGCTTCCAAAGGGCAACATGAATTGTTTTCCCAAACTGAAGCACTAACTAGATTTCTCCCATTAACATGATTTCTGTTGAATTGGTCTCAACTGCACCAATTGACTCTATGGGAGGTCCCCTTTTTGCCTTGAAACTTTCATCTGCATAGCTTAAAGTTGTTCTTGCTATTTATTTGTTGATTTTTACTCCCTAAGGAAAGTTACCAGTTAAAAATAAGAGTTTGCAGAAAAAAGTAAAAAGTAATTAGGAGCACAGTCTCCTTCTTTTCCAGGAATGACACCGTAAGAATACCCTGCAAAAACAATGCAGAGCATAGCATGAGTTATAAACACTGCCTGTTTTTTACGTGTGACTCAGAGGCCACGGCCAGGTCAGGTGGTCAGTTCACCTCCTGCAGGGAATCCTTTCCCTTTGGAAGTCAGGTGATGTCACATGGACGGAGGAAGAGCTAACCCAGTGCCTACCGCAGCCACGGTAGACATAGCACTGTCGCTTGTGGTACAAAGAAATGAATGCTTCAGATTCCTAAAATGTGCTGCTGTTAATTTACAATGTCTGATAACTGCAGAAATTGAAAATAATTCAAAGATGAATATGGTGGCTCTACCACTCAGCCTGTAGTGTCAGCATATTCCGCATGACACTAAATACCCTGCGTTTCCAAGGAGAGCAGCACCCACCCACCCAGCTCCCCCACCCTCCCTGGCCTACACTGGGAGGACCCTTCACGCCCAGGCAGAGAGCAGATAGCCCTGCCTGGGGGCTCCGGGTCCTTGCACGTGAAGTGTTATCTTGCTACCCTTTCCTGTGTTTTGTTGGGGCACTTCCTTCTGCTGCAGAACCCTGAGATGTTGTTTCTACTCCTGGCTGACCCTGGTTTTCTTCTCCAATTGATCCTCCATCCAGGATGGATTCTGCCCTCTGACGGGGCCACCACTCAGCTCTGCTTCCATCCCCTGCAGAGCCTGAGCATGGGGACCTTTATTCTCATCGCCTAATTGTGACAGGCATTTGCATCTCATGTGCTCTTTGCCAGACACCCTGTCTCAGGTCTTCCAACTTTAGTTCTTCTCCCTTCCTGCTCACGTTGGCCCCAGCACATCCAGCCCCAGGGGGATCCAGCCCCAGGGGGATCTACCCTTGGTTTCCACATCTCCAACACACGGGGATGCTGGAGAGAGTTGCTTTGCGGGGAAGGTGTAGCCCGAGGTGCAGCCTCCGTCCTCAGTGGACACCCCCAGGCAGCTCTGTAAAGGTCTGAGCCCCCATCCCTGTCCTTCCCACTCCCCCACCCAAGTCCTCTCCAGCCCAGGCTTCCCAGTGGGTTTCTCTCACTTCCTACTTGGTAGCCCCAGAGGGTTCCTCCCATCCACCCCTCAAACTTACTCTTTCCTGTCACTCTTGGTCTGATTATTTACACTGTGTTCTGGAGAAATTGTCTTTTATTTTTTGCTCGAATTCGTTGCCCTATCCATTTTCCCTTCTTTTTGTTATCGTGTTAATTTATTTTCCTCTCTAATGGTGACTGCGATTATTTTAGAAAAAATGCTCCGATCTCTTTCCTCTTAAATATGACAAAAACCAACAAAGACACCCACACAAACACAGCTGTGGGTGGGCAGGTGGATGGTCTCCTGTCTGCTCCAGGTGACTCCCTCGTGTATGAGCAGACGAACATTCATGTCTGGCACCTCGTCAGTACTCGGTAAATAAAGGTAGCTACTATGAACTCCCGAAGTCCGATACAATATCTGATACTCAGCAGGCAATTAATAAACATTTGTTGACTGAGTAAATGAGCGAATATTTTGGGCTATGGTTGCTCAGTGACTCACACCTACCAGCCTGCTCTTTCTTCCTTCTTACGGGTATGTTCAGGGCCCACCCATCATTGCCCAACCCTGGGAGCTCAGGATCTTAGCAGGACTTGGAGCCTCTGGGAGTCCACGGCTCAGCTAACAGCTGCTTATATATTATCATAAACAGAGCTCACCCTTTTGTTTCAGATGCTTTCCAGTTTTTTTCAACCCTTTTGTGTTGAGAAAAAAAAAAAAACTTGTCTCGGGAGGAGAAGTCTGGAGGATAGCACCTGCTGACCCTGGTCAGCAAAACTGGTGCGTTAAGATTCACTGCTTGTGCCAAGATGGTGTGGAGGACACTTTGCCTGCACAATGATGTTGCCCCTTTCTGTAATTCTGTTAGTTAATGTATATAGGACAACTGATGACATGGCCAGTACAGCAGCCACGAGGACCATTGTGTGGGTGCCCTGACAGTCTGCTAGGTGCCCTCCCACCCAAGCCAAGCCTCCCACCCAAGCCTCCCACCCAAGCCTCCAGCCAGCACCAGCCATAACCGGCTCTGCTTCATCGAGCCGTGCCTTCAGTGACATTTCGGACAGTGCAGGTGTTTGTTTCCTAGGTTGCCAGAACACAGTCCTGCAAATTGGGTGCCTCAAAATAACAAACATTTATTCTCTCAGAGTTCTGGAGGCTAAATGTCCAAAATCAACGTGTTGGCAGGACCAGGAAAGCTCCGAAGCCTCTGGGGAGGATCCTTCCTTGCCTGTTAGAGCTCGGGCAGCCCCAGGCATTCCTTGGCTTGTGGTAGCATCACTCCTACCTCTGCCTGCATTGTCACAGGGCCATCCTTCTGTGTCTCTGTCTAAATTCCCTCCTCCTTATCAGGACACCAGTCATACTGGATTAGGACCCACCCTAATGAGCTCATCCCATCTGCAGAGAACCTCTTTCCAAATCAGATCACATTCACAGAAATTAGATCGGATAGTTAAGAGTCCAGCATATCTTTTGGAAGCTACACTTCAACTCCTAACACTGTCTTAACCAAGAAGTGCTCTAGTGCTGAAATCTTAAACCACAACACCTTACTTCCTGGCTGCAACCTTAACCCTCTTTCCTGCGCGGCTGGAAAATCTGTCTGCTGCTCAGGCTTCCACCCCAGCCATGCCATCCTCACTGTTAGGACCTGGTGTTGTCTTTGTGTTTCCGGTGAGGGTCAGAAGTCATCAGGTAGGGACCTGGCGATCGTCTGTTCACTTTGCCCAAGACAGAGGAGAGCTGTTCTTTGCTCGTCTCTTCTTCCTCTCTCCAGAGTGCTGATGTGGACGACACTCCGACTTACACTGCTCCATCCGCTCTGCGTCCCTCCCACCCCCGTCTCTGGGGAAGGGCTGCCTCTGTGCTCTGCAAGACCCAGCAATGCAGGACTCACTGTTGAGTTGAACAGTCCTCAAACTCTCAAGCTCTGCTGTCGCTCCGGATCAACAGTGAGCATGACCTTGTGCTGCTTGCTCATGCTGCCTCTGAATTAATTACTCCCTTCAAGGACTGCAAGGAAGGCTTGGCAGGAAGGAGTGCTCTGACCCTCTAGCCAAAGGAGAGCACATCGGCGCAGGATGCACCTTCAGGATGTGTGGACGGAGCGTGGCAGGCTGTGGTCTCTTGGGAACCTCAGCCTCCAGCACTCCTAGTGCTTTAAGGGTAATCTTCTGGCACATCATGGCACTGGGCTGTCCATGGTGATGTCCTGCCAGGACACAGGATCCCTGAGTAAGGATCTAGCACACGTCCAATCCTCCCACCGCACCTCCCAGAAACCCAACATGAATTCTGGTATGGTTCTAAAAACCTGCCTTTAGTAAGTTGATATGGTTTGGATATTTGGTCCCTCCAAATTTCATCTTGAAATTTGATCCCAAGTGTTAGAGGTGGGGCCTGCTGGGAGGTGTTTGGGTCATGGGGGCAGATCCCTCATGAATGGCTTGATGCCCTCCCCATGGTAATGAGTGAGTTCCGGTTTCATTAGTTCATGCGGCAGCTGATTGTTTGAAGGATCCTGGCACCACCTCTTCCCTCTCTTTGCTCCTTTGCCCACCGTGTCACCTGCCTGCTCCCCTTCATCTTCCACGTTGACTGGGAGATCCTGAAACCCTTGCCAGATGCAGATGCTGGCGAGATGCTGCTTGTTTAGTCTGCAGAACTGTGAGCTGAAAAAAACCTCTTTAATTTATAAATTATTCAGCCTCGGGTATTTTCTTTATAGCAGCACAAAACAGACTAATACATAAGCAAAGTCTCTTGGATCTAACACTGGAGTTCCAGGTGTGCTTTCTCATCACGCCAGCAGCACTCCTGGTTACACACGTATGCACAGGCTCCCACCTGCTCCTCTGCCCCTGTGCGGGGAGACCCAGGCAGTGGGACGTGCCATCAGCTGTCAGCACAGGCTGGAGCAGACACGGCCTAAGCTCTGGATGCCGCCTTTGGTTCTGCCAGTTTCCTCCTGCCCGGCTGGTGTGATCTGGCTCCATCTGCTTTTGCAGCCCTGGCTCCTGCTGCGTTTCCCACGAACAAGCTTGGTGTCCTTTAAGGAGCACTGTGCAGCTTCCTAGGAGCATTGTGCCTTCCTCACCATGTTCCTGGGCAGATGGTACTTATTCTGTCCTCACTTCCCTTGATTTTGCCTCCTGGCTGATTCTGGCTCCTGGTTAGCTTTAGTTGAAGTTTCTGTTTCCCTGAGATTTAGCTAGGTCTCTTTCTTCCATTCTTAGCACTGCCCGAGACTGTACTTACTCCCACAGTACCGGAGCTCTTGGCCATTCTCCTGCCCCAGCCCTGCACGAGTCCCCATTTCACCTACAGAGGAAGGCAAGGACACTGTTGCTGCCTTCTCACTCCTTGCCTGTCCTGGTCTCTGTGCTCCCTGGGCTTGGCCTCTGGGAGGCTGCACAGTGCCACTGGCTCTTCTCTCTCTTTCAGAGGGTCAGCAAACTTTTCTATAAAAGGCCAGAGAGTAAATATTTGAGGCTTTGTAGTCCATATGATCTCTATTGCAACATTTCGATTCTGCCATCATAGCACAAAAGCCAGTGGATAAATGAATGGGTGTGACTATGTGCTAATACAACTTTATTTACAAAATAGGCAGCAGACAGGATTTGGCCTACAGGCTGGGGTTTGCCGGCCCCTGTTCTATCTGGAAAGCTCTTCCCTTAGATTATCCACCTGGCCAACTGTCTCAACTCCTTTGAAAATGCACCTTCTCAACTGGACCCCACCCTGACCACCTCATGTGGAATCAAAACCCCTCCTATCTAGCCCTCACGATCCCCCTAAATTGCTGCGTTTTAACCTCAGCCATTACGATTTTTCAGCACATCACTTCCTTCCTCCACTAGAGGGAAAGTTCCCCAGTGACCAGGGCTGATGTGTTTTTCTCACTGGGGTGTCCCACATGCTTATGCCAGGGCTGGGCATAGAGTCAGCACTCCATAAGTATTTTTTTAATAAATAAATTAAGGGGTGCTATGGCCTGTTTGTATCCTCCCAAAACCCATAGGTTAAAACCTAACCCCCACGTGATGGTATTAAGAGGCAGGGCCTTTGATGTGACTAGGTCATGAGGATAGGGCCCCCATGGATGCGGTTAGTGCCCTTATAGACCAGGCTCCCTCAGCTCCGCTACCGAGTGAGGACACAGTAAGAAGACGCCATCCATGAACCAGAAAGCGGGTTCTCACCAGACACCAAATCTGCTGGCACTTTGACTATGGACTTCCAATCCTCCAGAAATGTGAGGAATAAATGTTTGTGTTTATAAGCCGCCCAGTTCATGGTATTTTGTTACATCAGCCAGAACAGACTAAGACAATGGGTGAACAGTTTACTTATTTCCCCCACCGGTTTATGAATTCCTTGAGAGCAGGGATGACATGGGAGCCGCCTTTGTGTGCTCAGCATCTCATCTGGTGCCTGAAACACAGTGGAGGCTCCATCAATATTTGTAGAGTGAATAGGAGATAAGCACGCTTCAAAAATGATGTTGTTATGCGAGGGAAAATGTGCTGTTAGTTGTAACCCAGAATTAACAAATAACAAACATTCACACAAAACAGATTTTAAGTTTGAAACTGAATCAGTTCTAAAAGTCTGTAAAATCTTCCTTTTGAACCCTCATCTCATTTTTCTCCCATTTCTAGCTGTTGTTTATTCAGTCAGTTATCAGAGGCAGTGCAATCGATCCATAGGGTCCTGGAGGAATCTGGAACATTAAGTCATGTGTTTGGTAATGAATATGTTTCAAATTCATATTTTTCCCCTGTGCCAAAATCACTCTTAAAACAAATTTATGCGTTTAGAGAAATAACAGCCTTAATGCATTAAAATATTAATCGTTAATAACCATATTAAATGATTACTGTAAGGCAGTGTAATAAATGTTTAATGGTCAATGCTTAAAATAGAGAAGCAATAAAACTTGCCTTCAAGAACTTGGCGGTCAAATTGGGAAAACAATAAACTCATGAAAGGGAGAAAATTATATTTTCAAATTAATATTGTGCAAATTGAGTTTGTGAGTTCTGAGGGAACTATGTGCTTGCACATAGAGGAAAAACTTCAGTAGGAACTTGGAAAAACTAAGTCCTAAATGAGGCTTAATAACTCAGCACGGACATCTACAGGGACGTCATCTTATTAACAATCGGGGACCTGCGTGTTTTCCTTCTCTGGAGGGAACGTTTTCCCCATCCCACTGGGTTCTCCCAGTGAACTCTGCGGAGTCCCCATTCTCTGAGATTCCAGTCATGACCTCATATGGAGGCAAATTCATTTGAAATCCACAAGTATTCTCCTTTTATCATTGTTAATGAGCTATTATAATTCTAGTTAAGAAAACTCTTTTGGTAACAATCTTAAATTCTACTGGTTTGAAATACATGGATGGTGTTACCCAAGCATTAAGTAGACTCTTGAGGTCTTTAAAACACAATGATTAACATTCTAATGATTAAAGATAATTTACTCGGAGGAAGAAAATCTCCTCTGTGCTTAAGTCAAGGAGAAATTATTTCTGCTTGTCCTGAATAGAGGTGCTTTGTGGAGCTCAGCGCTTCTCCCTATGAGCAGCTGCTGACTCCCAACAGCCCGAGCACAGCCAGGCTGGGGTGACACTGTTGGGCTCTGTTCTGGGACAGTGAGAGCCTCCCTGGCAGGGTCCACAGAGAGGAGTGTCCAGAGGTGTGACTTGTCTGCACAAGGTGCCTCCTAGACTGACAACATTGGCTACAGCTGGAAATTCTAAGTGGCAGTGGAGGTCAGAGGACATGTGGGGACTGAGAGTGAAATATATTTGGGTAACAAAACTAAAGTATGTATCAATGAAAAGAAGAAGCTCTGTAAAACCAGAACAAAATCAAGATCGCACAGTCAGCAGCCTAGCTGTGTGTTTTACCAAATAAGCACTTGGAGAGAGGCTTACAAAGGCTTGTCTTTGTGAACAGTGGGCACTATTCTGTGTTATAAGTGCAAGGCTGGGGCCTGATATCCAGCTCATTAAAGTTTAAACTTGCCAGGGTGATGGGATGTGGATTCAAAGAACGCCCAATAGAGTCATGTGACATGTGGCACAGCACAACGAGATGCCCTTTTCTAATTTCCGGGCCAGATCAAACCTATGAGAAGGCATTGGGCAGACTGTCCGTGCCATGTGGAGTGGATGTATTTTCAAAATTGTGTTGTAGACCTATTCTGTTATCTTCATTGGTCAGAATTATTTTAAACAGACTACCTCCATGTGTGTCATCTCCTTGTCAGTGTACCCGTTTATAACCTTTGGATTGTAATTCGCATATTTAAAAAGAGAATGGATGGATGAGCTATTCCTTCCCCTACCAAGATATGATGGGGATAAAGACACAAACTGTTTATACTGAGTTACAGGGAGATGTGCATAAAAGATAAATCCACATGAAGGAGGTTTGCCTCACTATGGAGAATATAGCATATCATGTAGACCTTCACTAGTGCTGATACCAACAATTGGGAAATGGTTCAATGTTCATTGTCTAGAGATCCCCAGAGCAGTTTCCTAGTGACAGTCTTGGATCCCTCCTGATGTCTGGCCTGATTATTAATATTGCTTCCTTTTGCTCTCAAAAGTGTCTCAGTTTGGACCATAAATTGTATTGTTATCCTGTTTATGAAACACCCAGTCTACGTGTCTCAGTACATTAGCCCCTGTGTTATTCTATTAAATCTCTGGCCTTCCCCCAGGCAGGAGCCTCACATATGTGTTCCCTCTTTGCCACGTGTTGGGGGTGGGGTCAGCTTTCTGTGTCTCTGTGTTCTCTTTGCCCTGTCCTAGGTCAACACAGGAGACAAAGCCGGAGACAACATACTGGTTTCTTTATTCTGTTGTAGCATACTGGGAGGAAATTTGATTAAAAACTGAATGATGTTATAGCTCAATATCTTCTTTCGGTTAAATATTACATGATTTTCTTTTAGTCTTTTAAAATATTTTATAGGCATTAAAATATTTCTCAGATCTTTGAATTCAATTTAATTTTCCTATTAAAAAACTTGCAAGTTTTGATTTATGATTTTGCAGATTAAATGATTAATTCTTCAAAGAAGCGAGTCTATACATTTAAAATATTATCAGGAAAAAAAAAAAGAACATGGCCAATAGACATTATCTGCTTTAAAAAGTTCAGGAATATTCATGAAATTATTTATAACTAATTGAGCCTGGGAATGTGTGATTTGGCACAAAAGGAGGAGGCTTTGTGCTTAGAATGGAATAAGAGAGCAAATTAGACACCAAAGTCTTTGTCACTTGGAGCTAGAACATTTACACGAATGTCTAGTTAACAAAGCTCCTATAGAAGTAAAGACATGGGGAGGTCTAGGGGCGAGTTTTGGGCTTGTAGGGCACATGCCAACATAGAGGCGGTCATTCTTATTTAGGGAGAAGCCAGTACATGCCCCATGGCACATGTTCTTATCTGAGTCAACAATCCACATAAATAATGCATTGTCAACAGGTCACATTCCCCTCAAAGAAGGATGGAACCGCATTTCCAGTCCCATTGCTAGGGTCTGAGCAACAGCCTTCTTCCCACCAGGGGCTCAGTGAGCAGCGCACCTGCGTGTGGCAGGCTCAGATTCTCACATTGCTGTGTCAGTGTCACCCGGGGTATGCTTGACCACCCCCCCGTCACCCGGCTCCTCCACCCCACACCCAGGAGTCTGAATCATAAGGTTCTGTCTGAAGCTCTTTGGTGTCTCTCCAGTGGCAGTTGAAATCCAGACTCCTTGCTCGGGGCTCCTGGACTGGCCTGGCCTTCTGCCTCCTGTCCATCCCGACAATACTTCATTCCATCCCCATCCGCCTCAGGGTGTCCTCTCAGGCTGTTCCTTCCCTTTCTCTTCCCTGCCTGTGGCTTGGTGGCCACCTCCCACCTCCACGCCCGCCCCTCTGGAGGTGGTCAGTAAAGGCCTGATGCTAGAGGAGCACTCTGGCTGGCCTCCAAGGCTCTGTCTGTAGCGTGGTCCTGGCCACCATGTTTGGTCCCAGACCTGCAGACCCTGATTTGATGTACAGAATGCATAATTAATGAGTTAGCTTGTTAATTAAATACTGGTGATCTGTTTACCAACATGTATGTTTATATTAATTTGTATAGTGGGAGAGTTATTTTAAATAAACAGTGGTCTGTATTGGGATGATTATCAGCCAAGTGCAAAGCACTGGACATCCGTCGCCTTTGATTCTCACAAGGATTCTGTATGTTGGGTATTGTTGTTGTCATTCTAATGTGGGGGAGACAGAAAATGTGCTAGTAAATAACTCGACTCAGTTCATGCAGCCAGCAGGTGGAAGTATTGAGCCATATATACATATACCTCATCCCTGCATGTATGTGATACGCACACACGTAGACACAGACATGTATATCTATAACCTATCATCTCAATCTTTTGTCTATCTTTCTACCATTTAGTACAAATCTCAGGAAAAGAACTTTAGTCCATCAATAGATTTTAACCTATGCTTAATTTAATTTAACTTAATTTTAGTTGAATGATCTGTTTTTAATGAACACCTAGATGAAATTTGACTTTCTTTGGAAACCTCTACAGCACATTTCCATGTGGCCGTGACAATGGAAACAATGTACACAGTAAAGATAGGGTCTAAAGTCTAGGAACGTATGTGGAAGTGGTTTTACGGTGGCTGACACCAACAACTTAGGGAACAGAAGACTTCTGGCTGTGTGTCGTGGCTAAAGATTGTTTCCATTAACTTATTTTCTTTTTGGGAAATAGCTTGCTACTTTAGAAACTCAGCATGGCTGTGTTTATGCTCCTCAAATTCTGATCACCTTTAAACTCAACATATGTGCGTTTGCTCATTCATCGTCATAATGCGAAGTTCTGTTAAATAGAAATTATTCCAAGAGACATCAAGAATAAATCATGAAATAATAATAATAATACTCACCATTTATTGGAGCCCCACTATGTACCAGTCCATCTAATCCCTACAGGTTTACAAAGAAGGTCCTCAGCACCCCCAGTTGTCATATGCGATGACAGAGCATGTCGGATGTCACTGGTCCAGCCCTGGCAGAGCCACGGGCTCCGTGACTGGCCATCTTCCAGCCTGACTGGAAATGACAATTACATTTATAAACTGGCTTTTGCTTATAAAATAATTTATGATAGTATATTTGTATAGTTGGAAAACTGGAATTCCTGTGTGCCTTTAATATGCACTCTTACTGATTTAGACAGATATTTCTTTGTCAAGAACCTTTCAATGAGCTACTCAATGATGAAGTTGACTCTTTTCAACATGGTGCACCTGTATTGATTCTCCAGGCATAGGCATAGAAAGAACATAGAATGGAAAGCTTCATTTGCATGCTCAGCATTTGGTTTTACGTGGTCAAAATCTTCTCAAAATTTTTGATTCTTTTCTTCTTCTCAACACTTATGATTACTTGTATTGTGAGTCTCTTCTCAGTACTCCCATCTGCACGGTCACTATTATGTAAGTAAAGATGTAAAATAAAAATTCTTATACCATGAACTGTAATTCTACTTATTAACATTAACATATATTTTCTATAATACTCTGTAATCCATAACTCAGTATGTTTTATAAAAATGAGAAAAAACAGGTTTTTTATCCATGTGTTTATATATAAGCTGACATATACTCATGCCTGTTTTTATTCTGAATTAGTTAGCAGCACACTCCGGTTCTCCCTCTCCCATGCACTCACATCCATTGTAGACTAGAAGGCGATGCCTGATTTCTGACTTGTTCCACTAACTCAGGAGCAACAGATACTAGTTTGTGGTGAATTACATTTTAAGAGACAGAACGTAAATAATGAAGGAAAACAGCGTGCATCTTCTTATCCTGCCTGGTGATATTCAAATGCCCCCTACCTCCAAATTTATATCTATAAATATAAGAGATGTTTGTCTGCATAACAATTCTTCTTGCCTTTTTATTATCTTTTGAAAACGAACAGGATGCTGGCTGAATTTCAAGAGGCTCTGCTTTCCAAGAAACAGAGCTTCCCAAGTTAACAGCAGGTCACCCAGTGAGGGACCTGCCATTGGCCTGAAGGATCACCATAGGACATGTTTCCAAATATAATCTCGCTCCATGACCAACAGGGCCTGTACGTGCTAGGGTGTGAATTAGGGAACAACATCTATTACACACTGAACACAAATTATTTTCTTGTTTTCTCAAACAAAAGGTAAAAATGCACTTGAACATTCTATCAAAACTACACTTTGTCACCTGACTGTAACACTGGTCTAGAGGATTTGGAGGGATGGTGGAGGCTCTCTGTGGAAAGAGGAAGCTGCAGGCCAGTGTTCTGACCATCAATCAGTTTTTCTCTTATCTGAGAAACCTGCATGGGAGTGGCTCACTGGCATGGATGATGGACATGGAGTGACCCCTGACAGTCATTTATTGGCACCCTGAGGCTATCGTGGATGCTATTAGAAATATCATCTCCAGAGTTGGATCAAACACTTCCCAATAATATTCTTGTTTAATAAGTCCTTGAGTTGTTGGCTTCTTCCTCCCACATTTTCTTCTTTCTGAATCATTCCTGATGGCTCTGATAGCTGTAGGTTTGCTTTATCTGGTTATTTATCTTCCCTTATAGTCAGTTCTAAAACCCTTCTCAGTCCCTGGGCTAACCACTCTGAATGGAATGGGATAACTCTCCAGCCAAGAGCTCACTGTTTTGGTTTCTAAAGCATTGTCCAGAAATCCAAATCCTACACTTGAATCTTATTGGCATATTGTTAATTGTTTGTTCTCTTGCAGACCACTATTTTTTCAGTGTAGTCTAATGGTAAATTTGTAGGCTTTAAGGTCAGACCACCTGGATTCAGGACTTCCCCTCGCCTGTTCCTCCCCCATTGCTAGTTGTGTGAACTTGGACAAATTACTAAACCTCTGGGCTTTAGTGTCCTCATCCATGAAATGGGAAGAATAGCACAGCATCTACCTCTATGTGGGTTTAATGTGAATATCAATGTAAATCACTGAGCACAGAGCTTGGCACAAGAGTTAACACTCTACATATATTGGCTGTTTTTATGATAAACCCAACCTTGACCTGGAAGAAACCATGAAAGACCTTTTCTCCTTTGCAGCTGTTTGTTTTCCTGCTCAAGACCTTCTAGAAACTACAGATAGCACTATGCTATCATGCCATTTGTCCTCAGGTGAATAGCAGATGTGAGTAGTTGTGAGGGTGTTTGGTACATTTTGGTAGTCCCTGCCTTGCTCCTCATGGGCATGTGCTGGTCACTTTAGTACCAGGATAGACACACCTTGTCCCTTGATCCTTCTTTCTTTATTTTGTCCATCTTAGAATTTGTTGTTGCTGTTGTTGATGATGATTGTGGTGGTGACTTTTTGTTTGTTTATTTTTAGTACAATGCTCAAACTGTAGTCCTGGCTATATAACCCTGAGTGCAGGATCCATTTTGAAATAATTTAGCCTTCTCTTTAGAATTAGATGTGCCAGGAATGTTTTCTTTAGACACCAAATATAGTTTTGTAATTGCTCCCTGTCTATGCTTTTGGAGTCTGCTTCATCAAGTAATTCTCTTTTGGATTCTCGTAGGGAATACAGATTCAAAAATACCCCAATATTTCCTTTACGTTCCAAAAACGTAAGTTACAAGTATGTAATCTGCTGTTTTGCAAACATCTCTCCAGGATATTAAAGCATAGTATTAGAGTAAACATATCTAACTTCCATCACATAACCTTTAATATGATTCAGTTTTCTTTTCTAAATATCCATTTCAGGTGAAAGAAATAGTGATCTAAGAATATGTTTGACAGTTTATAAATTAAAATCAGTTCTTGTCAAAATCTCAGCATATTACTCGATATGCTTAAACGACTTAACGGTGTATTTTACTGAAGGGAAAAGCATAATACATAAGCCATTCATTGTATTTGTTACATTTTTGAAAGCTGAATTAAATTGAAACATTTTGTGATGATATCACATATGTATATTGATTGAAAATTGGCAACAGTCTTTATGGACAGAATAGCAGAGTAGTCAATGCCAACTCCGTGTCAATGTCTGTATTTCAGATCTTAGGTGAGCCTGTGTCTTATTCTTAGCAGTAATGACTCATTTTGCAGCCAATCATAGTTTTAGTTGTCCTGCCAATAACATGTTTATTGGTACAATCCAATTGCATCTGGAAAAATACAAGGCCAATTGAATTGTCCCAATAAACTAATTTTCCCTGAAAATATGTCCTTGTGGATATAGCTGTTGTCTTTATCTTTCTATTAATTTTGAACACCAAGGGTTATTGCCATAATCATCCTAATTGCACCATAAAATTTGGATGCTTCCTGATTGAATGAAAAGCTCTTAGAAATAGAGAAAGGAATAAGAATGAAACCTGGTTATTAGAGGGTTTGAAGGCAAATATTAGGGCATATCTGTGTCTGAAATGGTTTCATTTCTATTATTAATGATCTCAAATAGGAAGTTAGGAAGCTAACACTTTAAATGCTATATGTAAAATTCTGTTGATAATCAATACTTCCTAAATTCCTGATGAACTTGGTGGTTAGGTAAAGGCTTTGCTGTAATTTTGTCATTTCTGAATCCCCATTTTAAGCTAATTATGAGACCAGGAAGCTACAAAGCAATATCTCCATCTCCATACTCTTCTAAATGGATTTCTCTGCAACCCAGAAATAAGAAAATAAGAGTTTATTCTCACACATGGTCACCATAATAATGGGATTGCTAAAGCTAATTCCAGGCACTAACTTTACAGTTTTATTACAGTTTTCATTTTAGTTTCCATCAGTAAAAAAAAAAAAAACCATTTTTTGGAGTCCTTAGTAAAAGCACATAAATTTTGTCGAAGTCATATGAATGAATATAAGTAAAGTCAAATAATTTTGTTGTCTTGCACACAAACAGGATAGTAGGCTCCTGTATTCTGAATCACATTTCATCTCTTTAATCTTGTTTTCTCCCTCTGTTTCTGAAGATTATGTAAGAATTTGCAAATGAAGGCATGCATATTGCTTTAAAATGTACTGCAAATCTTTGCAGCCCATTTTTGATGGCATCAACGTCACGTTCACTTTAGCACTGATTTAGTTCAGGATACTTGAGGGTGGAATCATGCTGATGACTTCCTATCATTTGGAACTGGTGTGTGACACTGAGCTTCCCGGCAGCATAGGTCATTAAGCTGCTCACAGGGCCTCCCACTTGTCTTATAAGAACCAGGTGTCGTCTGAACAAAACCACCTCTCTGGAAGAAATACCAAACAGGTAAGACAAAAAAGGATTAGTACGTGGATGTTGAGATTTTTCTTCTTTCTTGTTGTTTCCAGAACCAAACTTCGTGTCCTCCTATGACATTGGAAATTTTACCTACTTCTTTTTCCGAGAAAATGCCGTGGAGCATGACTGCGGGAAAACTGTGTTCTCCAGGGCTGCCCGGGTCTGCAAGAACGACATTGGAGGGCGGTTCCTTCTGGAGGACACCTGGACCACGTTCATGAAGGCACGCCTGAACTGCTCGCGGCCCGGGGAGGTCCCCTTTTACTACAACGAATTGCAGAGCACTTTCTTCCTGCCCGAGCTGGATTTGATCTATGGCATCTTTACCACCAATGTGTACGTAACTTGAAATAATTTCTTTCCCTGCTCTTTTACTCATTCTGAATAAGTCTTTTGTTCTTTGACCTTTGAGGTTTCAGAGTTGCTCTAAAGGAAATCTTTCTTATTTTACTGGGCTAACTGCCAAAAAAAAAAAAAAAAGGACTTTTCAGTATGTTTCAGTATGAACTAAATGTTAGACAAAGATATGTGATTTATGAGAAGACTTGTATTAGGAAAATAAAGCTAATCAAGAAAACTTTGCTCTATCTTTAGGAAATAGTAATATCAAATTATTCTAATGTGAATTGCTCCTTCCCGTTTGCCAATGTGTTCGGGGCACTTTCTGAATTACTGGCTTTTGTTAGATGTATTTTTTATTCTGCACACAAGTTATGCATTTGTACATAATGAAAACAGTGTTGTCTGGAAAGTCTGATCTACGAGATAACACAACTCTTGCCTCCACCCTGGTCTCATATGAAATGCACATTCTCACTTTCCCGTAGCTGCGTTTTAGACCATTGTTCTAGAAGAGGGCTAATGTAGGCACATGTTTTTGTAAATGACAATTATACCTTTTAAATATTTTTGGAAAAAGTATTTTTCTTTTCTTTGGGGGAGATATTAATACTCCTAGCTTCAGAATGGTCAGTATTTGGACTGGGTGAATACTATGAAGATTTCTGACCACTCATCCATGCTTCATCTGGCAGAGTATCAGTGACCCTGCGGTGATTTCAGTCCTTAGCTGGCGTGCTGTCTGAGATACCAAAGGGGCACACCCTGGCCCCGGAATTAAAGAACATATTGAGGCTCTGAACTCCATTGTCCCTAACAGGGGCTGTGCTAATGATGATCCCACACTACCAGGTCTGGTTTGGGCCACCTTTGAAATCTGTAATGTGGTGACCGAACACTTTGGACAAAATCCAACTATTTGTATCCAAAGTAAAGGCTACAAACCTGGAGGGGTGAGATATGCTGATACACAGGGCAGATGACCAGTAGTCTTGGTTTGTCTGGAATTATCCCAGTTTTAGCATCCAGGGGAGACTCACATGCCTGGGTATCACCCTATTGTGTCTGCTCTGCATCCTAAGTATTTTTATTTTTTGTTGATAAAAATCTGGCATCATTGCTTTATTTATTTTTTTAATTTTTTTTTAAATTTCATCATATTAGGGGGTACAAATGTTTAGGTTATGTAATAAGTATTTTTAATTTACTTTTTCATCTCTTGGGCATCAGAAGCTTGCCCCTGAATCGAGCTTCTGAGCAGTCACTTTACCTGTCTTGTACTTCTTGTTAACCTTTCCTCCCTGCTCTTTCTACTGCTGAGCTCAAGTGTTAACATTTGCTTAAAAATGTGCACTCCACGAAGGGTCTTCTTTCTGACATGGAGTCAGAAAAACAAGGCTAATATGGATGGCCCCGTGCCCAATGCCACTCCACCACAACCATCTCTATTGTTGTAAACCTGGTCTTCAACCCCAGAGGTTATTTTCTCTCTTTGATAAGTTTCTTTAAAAAAAAATCAATTTACAGTTTCTGAAGTTGATTTACTTTCCAAAACCTTATTTAAGAAATAGCGCAGGCTGTGCAAGATAAATCTTCAGTTGCTCAGTTGACATCAATTTTGCACACAATGGGAGCTGGGCTTACTTAGCTGTTCATTCCCCTAGCTCTGGGTAAAATAAAAAAGAAAAAACAAAACACCAATTTCAAAAGTTATGTAAGTGCCGTGTCTGAAACATTCGAAGATGGTGAATGGTCAATTTAGATAGTTGCAAAAATAAGTTTCAGACTATGCCAGACTGTCTGTCTTGTGTTGCAGATTCCCACCATGGCAGAAGTCACCCAATCGGAGCATCTCCACCGGCAGAGAGGAAATGGCTGTGTCTCCCTTTCTCTCTGGAATACTTTTTTCTTACTAAGGCTTGGGGATGGATTTCTGATATACCCCTTTTTATTACAACATGCCCCACCACTCCCCTTTCGTGTCTTAGGCAAAAAGATGGCCACGTTCTTGTTTTTTTTTTTTTTTTTTTTTTTTAGAGACGGGGTCTCGCTCTTGGTCAGGCTGGTTTCGAACTCCTGACCTTGAGCTATCCACCCGCCTCGGCCTCCCAGAGTGCTAGGATTACAGGCGTGAGCCACCGCGCCCGGCCTCACGTTCTTGATGAGATTTGCTTCAAACTGAAAGAGAACGAGGACCAGAGTAGCTGGTAGCTGGTTATGTCAGTCTCTGATTTAGAAGGCTTCCCAGAGTTCTGGACGGACTTGGTAGCACAGGGTTTTGGTTGCCTCTGTCCATCCGTCAAGGTTTCTTAGCACTTGGAGAATCGGGAGAAGGTGACTGTTCTGACCCGTTGTGTCCTAACTTCTCCTCCCACCCATCACCGCTGCTGCTGCCTTGCTGGCCCCTGGCTGGGCTCCCTCCTGGGTCTGACAACTTCTTTCCCCAGCACAGTTGCTTTCTCGTTCTTACTAAAGTCCAGTCATGTGTTCAAAGCCTAATTCTTCCCTCTACTCGTATTGTGACTTGCTCCTTTCTGAGGATAAAGAAGAATGAAAAGACTGATATGAATAAACTCATCTTTGGCATCTACTCTTTGCTCTGCGGCACGGGGCCTGTGTGCCTCCTGCCGCCCCTGTCCTTGGTGCTGGTCGCCTGGAGCAGACATATCCCTGCCCCTGAAGCCATTACCTTCCCGTGGGATGTTTAATACTGTCCACTTCACATGTTACTCTCTCAGAGAATTCAGAATCCTGCCTGAGGTTCGAGTCCAGCTCCTCTCTTTAGTCACTGGACGATTGTGGGCAAGGGTCTCCTTCTCACTGTGCCTCATTTTCCTTATCTGTGACTTTCCCTTACCTCATAAATATTAAATGAATTAGAAGCAGTAAAGCCTTTAGAATAGTGTCTAGCACCTATTTAGCTTCACTGTTGGTCAAATAAAACAAATATGAGGTAGGTATTTCATTTTTGGAGTTTCCTTGATTTTTCCTCTGATGCAGGTAAAACGATTGCTGAGAAATGGACATGGTATTGTCTCAGCATTAATGTGGAAAGTGAAGCTTCCTCCTTTTAACTCTGTTTCCCCTTTGAGAACCCAAGCTGAGCTGAAAATGCAAGTCTATCTACCCAAAATTATTTCGCTGTTTCCTTGCTTCGTCAAAGGGCACTGATTTTCTGAAAGTCCCCCGTTCATGACTTTCTCTGCAGAGCTTGAATTCTGATTTAAGCCTTCAAGATTCCACATGTTAGTGCTATGTTGTTTTTCTCTCTGACTCTTTGAATTTAAAATCCCTTTTAAATAAAAAAAAAAAATGAAGGGTCAGACAATCACTTTTCTCAAAATACTATAAGTTAATTATTTTTGAAGGATGACAAATAAACACAAATGCCTGGGTATTCAATAATAAAAAAAAAAAGCAAAAACCCAAGAAAATTAAGTTTCCCCTGCCGCCAGGCAAAGTAACGAGATAAATGGGTTCGGGAAGGCAGCCCCACCAGGCAGAAAATCAGCTGCGTCCTCTGGAGGAGAAAGTCTTTTTCTTCCATAATTTAAAAGGTGCAACACACAGCTCTTCAAAATCCCTCACTGCCGCATCGGGGCTAAGTGGACTAATCCCTTCTGGCAGGATTACCATGTCGTAACTGCTAACTAGGCTGGTTTCTGTACCCAGGCGTTTGTTGCTCCACAGGGAAACCACAGGGAGCCCCGTTCTCTGCTCCAACTTCATCCTCTTGGGATGTTTGAGAAATGGTGGGCTGGAGGTCTCTGGAAGCTTCTCAGGTCAGTGGAGGTCAGTGGAGGTCAGCAGTCGCTGCTGGGAGCTCTGACCCGCCCTCTCCTTTCTCTCCTCGGCCCCCAGGAACAGCATCGCCGCGTCGGCCGTGTGCATCTTCAACCTGAGCGCCATCTCGCAGGCCTTCGCCGGGCCCTTCAAGTACCAGGAGAACTCGCGCTCCGCCTGGCTGCCCTACCCCAACCCCAACCCCAACTTCCAGGTAATTTCAGGGGCACAGGGGCGCTGGGGGTGAACGCAGAAACCGTGTGTAGACAGGCAGGGCAAGTGGAACCACCGGTGCATGCACTGCAGCTGTAGTCCCCCGGCCCCCGCGGACAGTCCCGCTGGCCTCCTCTGGGCTAAGGTCAACAGACCGGGCCCTTTTGTCAGCTGTGGCACCTGGACCAGAAAAGGGCCTGTTGTCAGCTGGGATGCCTGAGACTGGACTGAAAAAGGCCAGCGTTCTGCAGCGCGTTAGGAACCCAGGCGTCAATTAGTGCTAATGATGCCGGGCTCTGCGTCCCCAGAATGTCTAATCCCTAATGAATGGCATTCTAATGAATGGGTGCAGGGCACAGAGCAGTGAAGGCGCAGATAGGATTAGAGCTCTAATTGGCAGATGTGGCGGGTTTCCTGTTGGAGAGGAGAGAACGTAACAGGCTACTGGAAGGAAGGAAAGGAGATGGAGGCCATTCGTCTACAACCACAGAAGTGCAGGGTGTTCTGCCTGTCAGGGCCTCGTGAGCCCTCGCATCTCCCGGTGTGCAGACGCTGAGACCCAAAGAGATGGAGCGATTTACTCACGCTTGGTCAGTCAGCAGGTTTATTCGTCTGCTTAGGGTGCTACAACAAAACGGCACACACTGGGTGGCTTAAAACAGAGACGTTTATTTCCTCGCTGTTATGGAGGCTAGAAGTTCAAGATCAGCATGTAAGAAGAGTCCTTTTCTGGTGAGAGCTCTCTCTTCCTGGCTCACAGATGGCCATCTTCTCACTGTGCACTCACACGGTCCATGGAGAGAGTCATCTCTGGTGTCTCTTCTTCCTACGTAAGGGCAGCTGCTCCACCGGGTCAGGGATCCACCCTTATGTCCTCACTTACACTCATCTCTACCTTCACAGAGCCCCATCTCCAAACATAGCCATGCTGGGTGTTAGGGCTGCAACAAATGAAATGGGAGGGGCACAGACATTTGGTCCCTAACAGCAGGCTTCCCTTGAGGACTTCTTCACAGCTTTCATAGGATCATCATTGCTCTGCATGTAATTTTTAGCACCAGAAAGTCCCAGACACCCTGCTGGGTGCTTCAGATGCATCATCTTGCATTATCGCAACAGTGCTGTGATGGGCAACGGGGTTCTACATACAGAGAAGGACAGTGAGCCTTGGGGCAGGTACTCTGGCTCAGGTAACACCGCTGATTTGTGGCTGAGCTGGGATCCCAACCTTGGTCCTCAGATGCAAAACCTCCTCCTATTCTGACTAAATGACTTCTAGTTACCGTTACTAATCAGCAGTAGAAATGGGTGTGTATGTCCAGGACCCCAAATCCTGATTGGGCCATCATCCCAAAGCATACGGCCTTTGGCTTCTGAGAAAACTGAGAGTATGGAAAGATTGAGTTATTTACACTTTACTTCGACTTTGTCAAGAACCATTCAATTATATTTGTTTTGAGAGAATTGTTTTTGTTGTTGTTTTAAAATATTTGAAAGAGCATGGGGCTCAGAATAAGATAACTGGTTTACATATCATCTTTACCATTTACTGCCCATTTACTGCTTTTCTTGACAAATTATTTAGCATCTTTTATCTCATATTTTCATCAATAAAATGGAGAACGATGGCCACAAATTCATAGGGATATTTTAGGAGTAAATTTGATAACACTGATTAATGTGCGCTGTTTACTGTGTAAATATTTGCTGAAAATGATTCATAGGGACCATTTATTTGATGCCTTCTGGGCGTTGTATTTTGGGTAAATATATACTTCATCTCATTCTCTCCTCTTATATAGAGGAGAAAATGCATCATTCCTTTTAAGAAAGTCCTTGTAAAATCCTGAAGTTTAAAAACGTAACGATGCCTACTCTATTTAGAGTATACTTTCAGTTATTGATGTTTTTATCACAAAAGTCTCACAATGAACAGAGTGACTTAATAAATTTTGTAATCCCTTACCTCCAGGCAGTGGATAACTTTTAGCTGGTTCATCTGGATACATTTGTAGCACACAGCAAATCCCCTCATTTCCTAAGGCCAGAAGCACCTAGTTTTATAATGCCAGTGTCACACGGAGGGGCTTACTTCCCTTTATGAGCTGGAAGTGGGTCCATGCAGCATAGCATGCAGAAATGTGGCATGCACTTCAGGCAGGAAGCTTGCATAGCTGAGCTTGTCTTTTTGGGTAGAATTTAAGACTTGCAGGGGACCAAAGTCACAGATTGTGGTGATTGTTTTTATAACTCCTAGTCTAAATAAGTACCAAGTCTTTTCTTCTTTGCTGTCTTCGATAGCCACACTGGCATAGGTATGCTGATGGACATTCATGAAACCATTCAGACAGGCATGGAGTTGGAATTCACTTTGAAAGATCTCCTCCACCAGACAGGCCTTATGTTTGCAATAACTGACAATAAGAAGTGGTTGGATTTTTAAAATTCTTATTTTTTATATTGACATTTGGAATTTACTGCAGGACTCTATGTACCATTAATCAGAGGAGCAGAAAGGGAAATCAGATTCAGGAAGAAGAATGGGTTAGGAGTGACCATGCATGGTATTTCAACATTTAACATAGAAATCTCAATCGAAAACAATAATAAAACAACAAAAACTATTTATTATTTTTCTCAGTCACTATCTAGAAACCACCCTGGATGGTGCTTTAAGGCCCACCATGTTAGAGACCCCAGTCCTCAAAGTCATCCAAACCCTAAACCTCACTAAGAAAAGCATCAGTCATTAAAATGAAACGTCATCTGGACACAGCTATGTAGGGCAGCCTCCAGAAAGTTCTGTGCAGTTTTGATTACCACTGGTCAGAAAGGATGAAGCCAAAATGGAAAAAAGAAAGTGGCCACTTGGATGAGGAGGCTGTTGCTGGGGGACCAATCTGACTGTGGCCATCAAGACCCTTGGACACACAGCATGTGTTTGCAACAAGGGGGGAGCGAGCAGGGAGGCAGGTAAACAGAGGGGCCGTTAGAATCAGCCACCCTTAGCAGGAGGATAGGTGATTGTAGGCTGGACCACCAAACACTGCGGTGCTGGAATAAAGATGGATTTGTTGTCCTTTAGACAAGTAAATATACAACGATGCAAATATTTAATATTATTGTTTTTAAAAATTGGAGTTACTGACCTTATTACTTGAAGAGGTGTTGGTGTGACACCCAGGGTGGGTTGTAAGCCCCCTGAGGACAGTGGATGTGCTTTTATTATTTTCCTCTTGCATGCTGTCCCCAGGGTGTCACTGAGTGCCCCACACAGACACTGCAGGAGACAAGCATGCAAGGCACAGCTGCAGAATGTACAATCAGGAGAGACTAGGTAGGGTGCTTACACTCCAATAAATATAGCCTCTAAATTTGAACAGAAAGTATTTGAAACTGAATCCTTGGGTGGCTTTTTCATTATAGACTGGCAAAAGAAACCAAAGAGTAGTGGAATATACTTCAAAACCAGTTCTTGACTATTCAGGCAGATGACTTAAATGAGACACGGGGTCTGGGAATAAAGACTAGAAGGCATAGCTGGTGGCCCTGCCACCTAGCCCCAGGCCACTGGGAGGTCCCTCCTGGGTCCCCCACCTCTCCTGTTTTCTCCAGAGCAGCCAGAGGTCCTCATTTTTACATTATGTTTCCTGGTTTTCATGATGCCAGTTGTTTACAGACATCTTGTATATGGAGCATCCAAAACAAAAACCTGTGTGCAAACTTCACCCAGCAGGCAGGTAGCTAAGTGCCACCTGTGCCTTAGATATTGCCATCGATTTCAGGAATAAAACCACCGAACAGAAAGGCACCCTCAGAACTGGAACTCACCTGCATAAACTTCAGGTCCAACCAAGTGGAGCTCTTTTCCATTTTTTAAAACCCTTCTTGACAGGCAATGTTCCTGCCCTCCAAGTGTTACTATTCAATACTATAATTGTATAAAATATCCTAGCACATTCTCCCTTCAGCCCCCAGTGGCGACTGCTTGTGTATTCACTCACTGATTTCTTCCCTCCTTTGTTTATTCACTCATTTCCCGCCAGCCGCTGAAGCTCAATGGACCATAGAATTGCTGTCCTGCTACAAGACGAATGCATTTACCATTTACCACTGGTTGAATGGCTTCTCTGTGCCAGGCACATTGTCTTGTTCTTTGGCATTTACAAGGACTTTCAATTAATTTACAAATACTTTCCACTGATTATCTCAGCTGGTCTCACAACAGCCTTGAGAAGGGAACAGAGTAGGTATTTTTCCAGCCACTTTGCAGGGAAGAGAAAGAAGCTGAGAGGCAGCCTTACTTGGGACCATGTGGCTGGAGTAACCCCTCACCTGAGACCACGAGGTTCCAGAGTTATGAAGCCAAAGAACCACCTGGGTCACAGGTTGCAGGGCTGAGCCCTTCACCTGAACTCACACAGACCCTTCAAGTGGAACGTGGGGTGCTCCTGCAGGGTGTTGATATTAAATTAAGTATTGGACTAGACACATGAAGTCCATTTAAGATTCTTTTATTCTATAATCAGCCTATATCATTTTATGGCATATGGGCATTTTACCAAATGCTACAAAAATATCATCTACTTTAAAAAAAGAAATTTCCATCCTATACATTCACACTTATAACCTGTTATAAAACCAAGAATTAGAAATGACATGTCATAGACAGTAGTTTCCATCAAACCTACTCATGGGAAGTGCTGCCGAGGACCAGTAACCGTCTGCACTAGGATCTCATGTTTATGAAAGAAGTGAGAGGTGGTGGCAGTAATGTTCTGATTGTGCACTCTGCTCCGCGAAAGCCCTGCTTTCTTTCCTATCTCTCTTTTTACCTTGTCCTTACTGGACATGGTCAGAAGTAACACCTGCCAGCCTCTCTGCGGCACAGGTCTGAATTCAATTCTCAGCAATTTGCAGGCCCGAGTTCTCCCTTGTATGTGTGGGATTCACCTTCATGATATTTGCTCTATCTGCAAACCTTCCTTCTTCCCTCCTTTTCTACTCTCTTCTCCCTCCTCTCCTCACTTCCATTATTGTCTCATCTCTCTCTCTCTTCTTGTAAATTTTCCATTTTCTTTCTCAGATTTCTAGACTCTAAACAAATTTTTAAAATTTATTCTAACTTGGAATATATGCACAAAGCAGTAAGGCCAGCACAGTGTTTTTGCAGCCCATGTGAATGATGTCAGAATGATATTACATGGATCACAGATTAAAATGGCATAATGCTACTGCCATGGAACCCACTTCATGCTTTTAGAGCCAGTGCTGCACTAGGAAAGCTAATAAATCAATATGTCCCTGATTGTTGCATTTTCAATTTGGGTACCTGATTTATCAGACAAATATAATAGTATGCATTGAGCCAGACAGCTCCCAAGTGACTCCACAGGAGAGGAGTCTCTAGGCATGTGCTGTTTAAGTTAAAGTTAGCAATGACTTCCACTTTATTTTTTTAACTGCTAATCAGTTCATTTAGGATGGTTTTGAGAGACTCCCCCATACGATGGTTCAAATCTAAAATGGGAGCGATGCTGAGGGTAGGAGCATCAGGGAAATCGGGAAGCAAACACCTTTGCCTACTTCAGTTATTCACTGTGGCTTGTTCAGTTTCCAAGTCACCCCCCGGCTGGGGCGACCACAGTCAGCAGCGGTGGGTGTCCAGGCGGCGGGTTCCGGCAACACGGCCTGTCTTCCCTTGCAGTGCGGCACCGTGGACCAGGGCGTGTACGTGAACTTGACGGAGAGGAACCTGCAGGATGCTCAGAAGTTCATTCTGATGCATGAGGTGGTGCAGCCGGTGACCACCGTGCCCGCCTTCATGGAGGACAACAGCCGCTTTTCCCACGTGGCCGTCGACGTGGTGCAGGGCCGAGACGCGCTTGTCCACATCATCTACTTGGCCACAGGTAGGAGCTCTGCCCTCCTCTGAGGACTTTTCTACCATCTTCTGATTTTGTGTTTTAAATTCTAAGCATGCGATTTCCATCTCAAGCTCTGGGTCTGTCTCCTTTCCTTGCAACCCACAAAACCCACAATGCTCACTTACATCTTCCTCATTCTCAGTGCATCTTTTTGGAAATCTTAATCTCACTCTCTCTCCTTGTTCACCATATTAGTCATGATTTTAATTGGAAAAACGATGGCTTGTTTCTTAACTATCATTCCTCAACTCTTCATAAAATAAGTCTTTTCTTTGCAAGAACATTTTAATTTGGGTGATTAAGACGATGGAATGCTTTGTTAGAGGACACTGCTGGATAAAATATTATCTGGGGATTGTCTTGGTGATTTCCAATTAGTTATAAAACAGTGCTTCCAAAAAAGTATGTCTGTGAACAGTGGGAGAACATGGTTTTGCCCATAAATAACAGAATTGTTTGCAGCAAATGTAAGCAACAGTGCTTATCAAATTACAAATAACAAGGAGACCTCTTCAGTTTCCAAAGTAACTAGAGTGTGGTAGGCACATTCCATCTCAGTTTATTCCACAGATAGGTCAGGTTGTGCAAGGCCAGCCTTGGAGACCAGGGTCAACTCTGCACACATGCCCACCTCTTTCCCGCCTTCAGATCCCCAGACAGAGCCACATCACTGTGGAATCTGCCCCCCTCATTCTTTGTCCATTGTTCTGTATAATTGGCACCTTCTCATAGAACACAAAAACTTCTCAATTCATAATTATATATTTATCAATTAAGGTTTTTTTAAATGAAGTTGCTACAATCCACTGAACCTTTACTATTTGTCAGATTCATTTGAAGCATGCACAGTAAACTGGTGAGCAGACTGGCACTGTCCTGCTGTCCTGGAGCTCACATCCTAGTGGGGACAGCAGATAATAAATAAACCAGTCAGTAACAGGCCAGAGAGGCAATGACAAGTGGATGCACAGAGAGGGATGTGGGCACTAACAGCAGGAAGGCCCTTGTCCTGGCTGGGCAGGGTCTTCCCCCACCAGGAGGGGACAGTTAAGTTTAGTGGTGGCTGCAGAGGAGGAGCCAGCCAGTACCCAAGACTGAATAGCCAAGGCTGCAAGATGCAGGCTGGGGCAGCTGCAGGCAGTGCCCCTGAGTGTTCAAGGAAGATCAGGACAGATGCGACCATTGGATGGGCAGATGGAGGCTGCAGGTGCCTCTAAGGGCCAGTCTGGGGGAAGAAGGGAAGAAGAGGCAGGGCCTAGGCAGAAATCAGGTAGAAACAGCTGCTCAGAGCAGCTCCTCCCGAAGTGATTCAAGGAAGAGGAATACAGAGAGGATTGATGCGGAGTCTGGAGGGGATGGAAAGTCAAGGAAGGGACTGTTGTTTATTGTTGTTTGTTTTAAGAGAAGGAAAGGAATTACTATTGCACTGTCTTGCTCACCAGGCTTCAGATGGGAATGTATCTTTTTCTTTATTTTGCCATTTTTATCATTAATGTCCTACAGAGTACCTGGCATGGAGTAGGTTTGTGGAATGAATGAACAGGACCTTTCTAAAAATGTTCCTAGTTTTTCATCATAAGTGTTCAGGCTAATGCCACAGAGAACAGGGCCATCTTCTTGCAATCCTAGGAGGCAGTTGAGGTCCCCATCAATACCTGAGGGGTGGTGGGTGATGGGGGATGTGGTTATCCTTGAGCAGACCTGGGTGGGTCAGTGCAGAACAGCCTGAGGTCTCAACCTGAGCCTTCTGATCTACTCTCCACCCGAGGCCACGAGAACACGGTGTTTGCTTCCCTTGTGTTTATAATGATCTACAGTGAGCTTCTGATGATTTATAATGAAACTCTCCTACTTTTATTTTGATGAATGTCTTAGTCAATCAGGTTGTTATAACCAATTGCCATAGATGGGGGAGCTTAAACAACAGACAGTTATTTCTCACGGGTCTAGAGACAGGAAGTATGAGGTTAAAGTACACGATGATTTATTTCCTGGTGAGGGCTCTCTTCCTGGTCTGCAGATAGCTACCTGCTTGCCGTGTCCTCACAAAGTGAAGAGAGAGCTTCTCTCTTCTGTCTCTTCTGATAAGGGCACTAATACCCTTAGAAAGGCTCCATCCTCATGATCTAATCACCTCCAAAGGCCCCACCTCAAAGTAACCTTTCATTGGGGATTAGGACTTCAACATATGAATCTTGGGAGAACACAAACATTTAATCCATAGCTACAAGCATCTTCTTCTACCATTATTTAAAACATGCCCACAGGAGCAAAGTATTTGAAGATTTTTTATTAAAAACAATATGTTTGAACACAATCTAAATCAAGTCAAAACAAACCAATTGAGATAAATTGTAGATCTGAGATGAAATTAGAGTCAACACCCATTGTTTTTTCAACAGCACAGCTTCTAGAATCTTGCTTGTGGAAGTCCGTTTCGAATGGTTTCATGACCAGCCTGCCACTTCCTCACACCCACCCCCTGCACTGTAATGAGGGGATGAGCTCAGGCCTCAGCAGCTACGGGGATTTTAGGCTGCCTGATGCTGTCCCCAGGTTTGCAGATCTGATTTTGATAATGATATACCATGCGTCATTTGGTAAATGTATCTTACAGAGATTCACCTTATTGTTCCACAGACCTGATTTTTTGCTTTTGTTTTAATCTACTGCCTATTTACAAATTAAATGATGATGTACAACAAATATTGCTAATTTGAATGCCAGGTCAGGATTATGGGTGAGGGTGCTGTGCATAGAACTCTTCCGTAGTTCCACTTGCTCACTAATCAGGGTGCCTGTAGAACTCCGGGGGAGGAGGAGCTTGCAGTGGATGAAGGCACCTTCAGCAAGAAGCAACCATGGATACCCAGAGTCCCACGGAGATCCCTGCTCCAAATCCTGTGTGGTGACTCAGGGCGGGCACACAAAAATTCTGCTCCAAGCTGGATTCCCAGACAGCATTTAAGCTTGTTTAGACTAGCTCGACAATTCTAAATTCGGCACCTCTATCAATTATAAATTTCATGTCCCAACTGTCTTATGTATCTTTTCATTTAACTCTTACTGCACTGTGTACTTATTTTGAAGGAGATATCTTCTTATGCAAATTATCGTTCATGATAATATTTAGTTTTAAGGAATATCATTTTTTTAACGAGCTAATATATAGTCCTCTTTATTTCCAAGGAGTTGAATACTAGAAAAAATATCCAAAAATACCCATCTGAATTAACTAAATGTGCTAAAAGCTGAACAACTCCTGACAAGTAGGAATGTTCAAGATTAGAGTTTTGACTTTTCAAATTCAAAAGGCTGAAGTTTATCTGGTCTCTTACTTATATCTTGCCCTAGAAGAGTCACATAATGGCCAACCAGGGACATTCATCTCCTTTGATATTAAAACTGATATTGAGTGCATATCCTTTTAGTCTGATTGCACATGCTATACCTTATCTAGGAATTAATAAGTACTCAACTAATTTAGAATGAGTACACTAAGTCCTCACTTAACGTTGTCTGTAGGTTCTTTTTGACGTGGATGCAGAGAGATAGAAACACTCATACACTGCTGGTAGGACTGCAAACTAGTGAAACCTCTATGGAAAATAATAAGGGGAAACCTCAAAGAACTAAACATAGGCCTACTATTTGATCCAGTAATCCCACTACTGAGTATTTACCCAAAGGAAAAAAAAAAAGACATTCTATAAAAAAGACATCTGCACTTGAATGTTTATAGCA
>VBSM01003039.1:25445450-25455709 GCA_008086735.1 Cheirogaleus medius
ACATGAGTGGATTAATAAAATGTGGTACATGTATACCATGGAGTTCTATTCAGCCATAAAAAAAAAAATGGTGAACTACCTATTGTATTATCCTGGATGAAGCTGTAGCCTACTTTTCTAAGTGAAGTATCGCAAGAATGGAAAAACAAACACCACATGTACTCACCATTAAATTGGTACTAATTGATCAACACTAATGTGCACATATGGGAAGTAACATTCACAGGGTGTCGGGCAGGTGGGAGAGGAAAGTAGAGGATGGGTAAATTCACACCTAACAGATGTGGTGTGCACTGTCTGAGGAATAGGCATGCTTGTAGCTCTGACTTGGGTAATTTATGTGACCCACATAAATTGGTCACATAAAGGCAATTTATGTGACCAAAGCATTGGTACCCCCATAATATTCTGAAACATAAAAATTAATTAATTAAAAAAAAAAGAAACTGTGACTTTGAGCCAAATAATGTAGAGCAGGTCCTTGACATAATTTCATTTCCTTCAAAGTAATTTCCTTATAATGTTGATAAGAAAAAAAAATTGGTTTTGCCATACATTGTTTTCCTTGAAGTCAAAGTTTATAAGAACCTATGGACGACTTTAAGTGGGGACATACTGTATAATATCCATACCAGTGAAAGTGAAGCTAGAATACTTACTGACTTACTAATAGAATCCGTTTGATATATTAGCTTTAGGAATTCAGGTTTGGTGGTAAGCGTATTTTCTCCCACTTCGATTTTACTTGAATAAACAAACATAAATAGGACAAAACCTGCCACATACCAGTTGAAAAGTTGGTTTATTTTATTTTCAGTTCTATCTCAAAATCAAAGTGAAATAAACTGCTGTTTCCAGTGCAATTCACTGTGCATCTTTCTGTTCACATGGTATTTCCCTGCTGCCCACAGCCCGGCTGGGTCAACACTCTTTCCCAGACACACTCTGGGTTTGTTTTCATGCCTCTCCCTGCATCTCTCCCTTTGAAATACAGGCACTGCTAGTAGGCACAGTATCTGGGCCACAACTGTGCTAGCATTTTGTAAGTTATTTCTGTGAAGGTCTTTTCAGAGCAGAACCTAAAATGGCAAGTGGTAACTACTTTAGAATATTTGTGACTCAGACTCATATCCAAATAGCTGCTGAGTTCTCTCCAAGGACAAAATTAAAGTCGTGTTGTGATTCGTGTATTCTGGTAATATCCCCCTTGCTTGACTTGCAGAACACCAAGTCTTCCAGCTCTTCTTCTACCTCTGTGGCATTCCTTTGTGTTTTCCACGTATTCTGCGTGATCCTCATGTGTGGCTATTGCTTTGGGCTCTGCCCATGACCAAGGTTGTTCAAATTCTATGTTTCCTCCTTGAAAGCACCATTCACTTCCACGGTTTCTACGTTCCCTCTAGCATGAGATATGCCACTTTTATTTTCACTTTGCCTCTATACTAGGGGGTCTAAAGTTATTCTAACCTTAAATTGTATGTAACCTTAAAATCTTTAGACCTTAGATTGTGATGATAGTTGCACAACTCAGAATATACTAAAAATCAGTGGCTAAATTTCATCATATGTAAATTATATCTCAACAAAGATTTTTTTTTAAAAAAGTACACTATCCTTCTTTTTAACTTTCTGCATTATATTTTTAAAATATTTGTTTTCATTAGAGAATTATTCACTGCCCAGGGTCCTGAACGCAATGAACGAAATTGGTTCTTTAGTGTTAGTTTATCTCAGGCCCAAGCAATATGAAAATCTACTGTGGAAAACAATTTAATATATGCCAAACCACTATACAATCAACATATTTTTTCTTGATTAATTATAGAAACATTAGTTCTTGTATTTTAATGTGTTTTGCTTTTAACCATGCTTTCTGAATAATTTTAGTAGCTTATGCCTAGTTTCCAAACCACAAAATAATATGAAGTTATAAGCTATGAATTAGTATATATCCCAATATATTCTAAGTGGGATGCAATCAACGTCATCTTGATAGAGTAGCTGATTTTCCTGTGTTCTTCTAAGTCTCTTGCTCCGTCTCTGCCTGGCTTTGTTTTGGACCCGCATAAGGCAGGCAACCTTCCTCTTTCATGTTTCAGATGATTAGCATTGATTGACAGTTGCCCCAGGCAGTAAGATTATGATCTTTGGACAAAAAAAAAATATATATATATATATATAGATAGATAGAATAAAAAAATAGTTTTCTAATACAAATTTTTCATATAACTCCTTTAGGTTTAATGGCAATTACTGGAGTTTAAGCACAAAAGTCTCCTGTTCCCAAACCTGCTGTCCTCTTGCTTACGCAAACCTCAAGTTCATGTATTATTATTTCTGTGTGAAAAAGGATGATGTCGTAACTGCAAGGTTTTAAGAAAGTTAATCCAATGCCCCGGGTTCTCTTGTTTTGCTAAGTCCAAATCCCCACAGAGGAGCCTTCAAACCACTTTCTACATGAAAGCTTCATGAGGCACACCTAATGTACAACACCAGTTATTGGACGGCATAATTTAGGCACATGCTTAAGAATTTTTAGCAGATATTTTTATCCTGGATACTTCAGTTATGAGATGATACACTTGACTGCTGATTTGATAATTAATCTGCACGTGTTGTTTTTAAACGGATTTTTCTAGTCCATCTCCATAGGTAATAAGGACGTCTGCTCAATGGCTCCTCATCCCCATCCGTATCTTTGCTGTGGTGAAACCCATTTTACAGTTTTGCAAACGCTTGTTAACTACTCTTCTCCATAAAAAATGCTGGCATGTCTTGAAGAAGATCTTATCTAATTTTTTTCCCACTCTGGGTCACTGTGGTAAGATCTCAGTGTGCAAATCGAATATAACTGAAAGGGCCACCTATCTCTCACTATAGAATCTGATAAGAATATTTTGTTAAACAAAAATTCAAAAGAAGAAAGCCCACCAGTGTTTCAACTTAGATAATATGGTTCTGAGGTTTTTTTTCCTGTTTTCTCCATAATTAGCATTTATCAACTAAAAAAAATAAAAGAAAATGATCTTTTAAGGAATAAATCGAAGTTCTGTTGCTCTCAGACTATCAGTTTTGTTAGTATTGAATGAGGCAGGCTCCAAGTTTCAATTTATCTGATTTACCCTCATGCATATTCAAATTTGTTATGAGTTCTCCTGGGGTGTTTATGGTTACTGGAGCTGGAACTGACATTATAATGATTAATATATAAAAACTAGGTGCTTAGAAGTCTAATCCATCTCCTCTTCTGGTTATTGAGATGTGACATGTGGCCATGAGTGGCCTGGTCCAATGTTCCTCGTGCTGTTTTAAACTTCTAATAGGGCACTTGGGTTGAGTTTAAGATCAAATCCATGTAACCCTTAGTAACCTGTGAGACAGGGAAGGCCAGCGGAAGGCCCAGGCCTGCATCTCCTGGAGATCTCGGTGCCCCAGGGAGCCCTCCTAGGGGCAGGAGGTTGCAGCTGAGCCTGGACAGCGTCTCAGGACCCAGCCTGGCCGAGGCGCACTGCCGGCTCCCACTGTGCTTCTGAACAAAGATCTCGACAAGTCAGTCATCCATGAAGCCCAAGCCAAGACACCCATTTCAGAAAATGCATAATGCAGGAAAAAAACAGTGTACCACCCCCAGAATGAAACCCTGCGAATGTTCAGGCAGGGAGGTCAGGCAAACAGCCTGCCTCAGGGAGGGAGCCTCAGGGAAGTGGGGACATGGTCAATGTCACTGTTTCTCACAGTCTCACTTTACAGCTGCAATTATTACAGAATAGCATCTTAAACGACTCCATCGTTTAAGGGACTCATCTTGTTCTTGTCCGCTGCCTTCATTTTCTGTAACCTGCACTCTGTGTTCTCTGGGGTCCAGGTTCCAAAGAGACACGAGCAGCCTGCCACTACCCTGGCCCTCTGGCTTCGCAGTGGCTGTGTTTTTGCTTGAATAGGGAGGCTTTGGACACTGTTACCCCCATGACTCAATGGCAGTCACTGCTGCTCCTGCTCCCGCAGTCCGTCTGTGTGATTTACCGGGTTGCTTCAGTGCAGTCACATGGGTCCCCTTCCACTGGGCCAGCAAAACCTCCAGTACAGGCCTTACCTGGTACTCACTTTAATTTGAGTTTGTTTCTTTTGGTGGGGAGGAGGTCCTTGGGTCACTCCCAGCAATGGGGTATATCTGGGGGACACGGGTTTCTGTTGGCCCATCAGTGTCACCCACCTCTGCATTCCTTGACTCGCTTTCCTGGCCGGGGGTCTGGCCTGTCTGCCCCGACACCATTGTGCTGGCTGTGCAGAACACTGCAGGCTAGACTGCGGCTCAGGTGACAGAGTGACTGCTCTCAGGTCAGGGGCCCACCCCCGACTCCGTCAACTGTGGGAATGGGAACCGGGTTACCTACACCAAGACAGGGGCCCTTATTCACCAGGAGCAGGGCACCGGGCCTCACACACAGTTCAACGAGGGGTTAAATGGGGCATTCAGTAGATGTACAATATATTAACATAATCTTAGCAATTTAAAGCAACGTGCATTAATTATCTCACAGTTTCCACAGGCCAGGATCCCAGGCACTGCTCAGCTGGGTCCTCTGCTCCTGGTCTCACCAGGCTGCAATCATGATACCAGCTAGCGCTGCTGTCTCTTCTGAAGGCTTGAGAGGTGACGACTCTGCTTCAAAGCTTACTCAGGTTGTTCACCTGGGCCCACTTTCAGGGGCTTCCACCAGATGAAGTTAGGCCCCCCCAGGATCATCCAGCTTTTGATTAACTCAAAACCAACTTACTTGTGATCTTACTTATAGCCTCAGAATCCCCTCAGTGCTGCCCTATAATGTAACCTAATCACACGAGTGACACACTGTCATATTCACAGGTCTGGCCAACACTCACAGGGCTCCACAGAGCATGAGCACCAGGGATGGGAACCTGGAGACCGTCTTAGAAATCTGCCTAGCGCAGGACGCCTCTGGGATGCCCCCTACCCTGCAGATGCTACCTCTTTGCACCCCACATCCCACCCCCCGCCAAAAACCCCTCTAAATATGTTTTAATTTAGAAAGTTTAAAATTAAATGACTGTTTTTCCTTGGGGCAAACAGTCACTACTGCAATTATTATTAGGGCTTTTCCTATTTAAAGGGAGAAACAGTTCCTCCGGTTTGAGATGCAAAAGTAATTGCATTAATTATTTGCTTCACATCTGGTTGTGCAGACCTGGCTGAAGTGCTCAAGGCAAACGAAGTTATTTTCCATTTTCTCCAGTGCTTCATGAGCAAATGTCTATCTGGAAAAAAAAAATTCTGGAATGTAGAAGAAGAGGGAAAGAGGAGAATGCCTTATATTTTATGGTGTTAAATGGGTAATTCCCCCAGTAACTAAAACCAAAGGAATAAATAAACCCCCTACCTGTCAGCATTAAGTGTAAGGTCCCTCTCCATCTCTGCTTGTACTCCTGGGCATCTCCTCCTTTCCTTTCTTTCTACTTTGACCCAGATGTGTGTGCATTTCCTGGCTGGAGGCATAAGCAAATGCCCTGTGGGAGAATTCTTCTGATTCACAGGCTGCGGGGAGCAGGAGGGGGGGGTGCTGCATCCCTTCCCCAGGTGCCTCTCTGACACCCGTAATTCCAGGACCACTGCGGGAATTAAGGATTCTTACAAGAAAAAACTATGCACTGCTCGGGGTTGATGTGACCCTCCGTGAACACATAGCGTCTGGGTGAGGTTTGTGATTCCTTTGGGTACGCAAGGAAGATAATTTTAGAGCTCCACTTGCTGGTGGGTATTAGAATAATATGTGAAATTGCTGTCACCTGGCCCACCCCAGTCATTCTCTAAGCTGTGAAATCAGAAAACAAAATTCTTCTTAGAACCATAAAATCTGGAATAATTTGATTCTGTTACGATGTGTTAGCAAATCGAATCTTTGCTCCAGGAGAGCTCTCTGATTCTACTCTCAGATCACCACAGAGCTGTTGTCTCACCCCATGAAACATCTGCAGAGTAAATCTTTCTATAATGATTTCGTCCGAGGTACAGGCCGTGGTGGTAGCAGGGGCTTTCTGAAGGAGTAAGAATGCTTGCGCTCTGTTTCTTGGTGCAAGGTGGAACTACGCCTAATCATAGCAGCCTAATTACTTGTAGGGTTTTTATGCCTTGGTTTTGAATGTCTGCTGCTTTTATTCTTGATGTAAGCACATGCTGTCATCCTTGTTAACTTGTATATATGGCCCCTGCCTCGCAATAATGACCAGCACATTTAGGGCTTGACCTTTATGTAATTAAATTCTAAAGCAGACAGCAGGGCACTGGGAAGGACAGGGAAGAAGCAAGTGCCTTCTCCAGTGCATGATGAAATAGCATTAATGATGGCATTATAGGCGGGCTTTCCTCCGGGAGTTGCTGCTCAGCAGTGACTGGAAGAAAGGACGACCTATCACTTCTTTTCAAAAAACCCTTCACAGAAGAGATAAAGGTAGAAGGATCCCTTAAAGAGTAGAGGGAAGAAAGGAAGAGTTTTGGCAGATCTGGGAGTAAGAGAGTGCTAAGAAGTCGGAAGGGGGTGAGCCGTCGATACTGCAGCTCTCCCCTGCAACCCATTAGTGGAAACAAACTCTCCCCAAAGTTTCCTGCCAAATGAGCACTTAGGATATTTCCTTCCACCGGGGTGTCTGCAGTAAGCTGTGATTTGGGGAAACAGCTTGGCGGCGGTGCAATTATTGACAGTGCCAAGGATGACAACAAACCTGTCCTGGATGTGGAGAAAACAATATTTGTCACTTGTAGAAATGTCAACATCAGAATTTCTTTTAATTTGTTTGTTTAAGAAAAATAAACAGTATAAGAAGATTTTTATTCCTCTCTCCTTTTTAATGGTTTGTTACATTTTCATCCCTCTTTCCTTTTTGAAACACAGAGATTGCCAAATCGTTGTTTCTTAAATATGGTGTTTTATGGTCTTTACACAGTTATTCGTCTTTACCAAAAGATGCTGTGAAGGTTCTCATTAAGGAACCCTGCAATTCTTACAGTGCTATGAATGGAATGATGTGCTGAGCTATGTCCCTAGGGGCAAATGCTATTCCTACATGAACCAATCTGACTTACCCCTCAGATCAATATTTCCTTGTAGAAGCTGAGGATGTGACATGTGTTAATTAAGACTCAAGGCAGCTTCATCAATACTTAACCGATCGCTTTACTGTGATCTGAATGATCGTGCCCCCTCCAAATCCATAGGTTGAAACCTAATCCCGGACGTGAGAGTATTTGGAGGTGGAGCCTTTAAGAGGTGATTAGGGCATGAGGGTGGAGTCCTCATGAATGTGATTAGCGCCCTCACTAAAGAGACCCAGAGAGAGCCCTAGCCCCTTCCACCATGTGAGACATAGCAAGGCACCATCTGTGAAGAACAGGCCCTGACCACACACCGAATCTACCGGCACCTTGATCTTGCACTTCCCGAGCTCCAGACTATGAGAAATGAGTGTCTGTTTTTTATAACCCACCCAGTTTATGGTATTTTTCATAGCAGCCCGAAAAGACTAAAGATACCCCTGAAGTCTTTGAGAATACCTGAAATTATAATTATGTAACCAGTTATTCTTGACTTCAGGGCTGTCTTTAGCTGAAAGAGAAATGATTTTGAAGACACTTTCCTTCCCCTGTCTTATGGTGTCTGACCTAAGCGAGTGCTAAATAAATGCTGGATGAATGAGTTAATCGGGAGCAGCGGGCCATCGGTCCACATGCCTAGCCACCCATCCTTCCAGCCCTTGCTAGTGCCATTGTCGTTATTTCAACTAACCACAGATATAAAAATAAGGAACGATTTGGTTTTGTCTTCACATTTAAGACAAATTAATTAACTTTCTGACCAACAGAATATTTACCACCACTTTTTGCATTTTTGAAGACTATAAAAGCTTAACTACATCTGAAAGTTTAAAACATTTGAAATTAAAACAATATCCAGTAGGGCAATTCTTGTCATCTATTTTTATTCAAACTCCTGTGGTTCAGCTGAGTATAATGAATCCGGTTACATACGTGATACTGTTATTTGAGGAATTAAAATTGAGTTGACAAAAAGTTGATAACATTTGCTGGAGAAACTGAAGATTTCTTCTGTAACCAAAAACAATGTGCTAAGCATTGTTTATGAATATTGAGGCTAAAATTGTCTGTGATTAGTAAAAGTCCCGCAAAGTGATTCTTAGTTAAACCCAGTGGAAGTTGGTTTTTACACCCCCAGAACAGTTTCAAGGTTTTTGTAGGCTTCAACTTTCATGTATTTGTGACAATGATAAAAATCCAGTAATTAATTTCAGGCGTCCTCAAACTACGGCCCGCGGGCCACAAGCGGGTGTTTTTGCCCGTTTGTTTTTTTACTTCAAAATAAGATATGTGCAGTGTGCATAGGAATTTGTTCATAGCTTTTTTTAAACTATAGTCCGGCCCTCCAACAGTCTGAGGGACAGTGAACTGGCCCCCTGTTTAAAAAGTTTGAGGACCCCTGATAAGTTCTCAAATACATTTAGGGATTTTGGAAAAAAAAAATTCTTATCTTTGGTATTGAAAGCAATCTCTAACATTAATTTTCAGAGTAGAGCCTTCATTTAGGCCTTCAGTGATATGATCATTTCATTTATTTTAAAAATCTGACCTTGTCGGTAGCAAAACAACTTTTTTTTCCAAAGTGGAAAAAAAAAATAGTTGCAACCACAAAGGCCTTGACTTGTTCTTGGCAATTTGTCTCCAAAAGGAAGTCTTCTCAGTGTGCTGCTCCTCTCTGAGTTAAACTATAACTTTTCCCTTCAATAGAAATCCTATCGATTGTACAATGTTGGCATTTTTCAGTATCTCTGGGCAGCGTTCATTGTCTCTGCACGGATTGGATGGCAGCCAGTTGTCTTGGGCTTTGTGGAATTGCTGAACTGTGGCTATTCACCTGGCAGCTTGTCTTGGGGACCCTCTAACTCCCACAGTTGGGTCCTAACCTGCACCTCTGGTCCCTCAGATTCTGGGGCCTTCCTGGCCTTGAGCACGAGGGCCCAGGCTCAGTGTTGGTTCTTCTCTGTCCTGACTTGGCTCTGACCTGTCACCCAGATTTAGTGACCAGGCCTTTGATATCTTCTCTCAGGACCCTGCGATCAATTCTTTGTGCCAATGTCTGAGTTTTGTCCTGTGTGCCCTGTGGTTGGTGCCCACTCCCCCAGCCCCATCTCTAGGCATTGCCCTCTTGTCCCCTGTCCCCTGTCTCCTGCTGTCTGATTGGACACCTGACAGCAGCCTTCGTGGTTGGAGGATGTGTAACTGGTGGTGGACCAGCTACCCCTTGGTACATTTCAAGCATATACAGCATTGTGAACTGCAGACTTCATGCTGTACATTGTATCGCCAGGACTTTTCTATCTTTCATAACTGAAACACTTTGACCTTAACTTTAAGGAGTTGACGATTTTGGCAGAGAGGACTGAGTTGTACGGAGTCGTTAAGGAATGATCCAAATTTGTGTTAAATGTTACTCTTCAGATGATAGTTAATGTACCTGGAGTTCAATTGAGGGATGAGATTAATATAAAATGAAGTCATTAGAAAAGGATGAAGCAACATGGTGTGAGGGAACATGTAAGCCCTCGCTCGTTCCAGGTATATTTGAGTCAAATATTTCCTTTACCTCTTGTAAGCTGGGTGATGTCAGAAAATGATGTAGCCTCTGTGAGTCTTAGTTTTTGCAACTGTCAAACGAAAATTGCACTATCTGTGGCACAAAATTTTTAACTTGAATTGAAATAGAGATGAATGTTCAGTCCCAGCACTCACAAGTGGAAGAACACAGCCCTGCTCACCATACCCCTGCCCACAACACCCCTGTCTACCACACCCCTGCCTGGTGGTTTTTGCAGGAGGTGTTGAATTTTATTATATGGGAAGAAGAGCTCCAGGCATGGTGGGAGGACCCTTGCCATAGCATCCTCTGCCGCCTCCTCCTCACCAGCTATATAATGATGACAACGGCACAGAAAGCACTTCTGTGATCCAGGAACTATACACTTTACATAAGGACTCTAGGAAGTTGAGTGATAGTTGCCAGGACTCAAAGCTCATCCATCACTGACCTCAATATTGGCACCTTTGGTGACATGAACTAAAACCAACAGCCCCTAATCATTGGCAAAGGATCATCCTAGACCTTGCATAGGTTCCCCTGGAGTTCTTGTTAGTGATGTTGGTTCCCCAGGGGCACTGCAGACCTCCTGAGTCC
>VBSM01003039.1:25455809-25472424 GCA_008086735.1 Cheirogaleus medius
GCTGAGCTCCTGGTGCCAAGACCAATTTAATTCATTTGCTCATTTACAAGTTAAGAGAAAGAACTTCGTAACATATTAGCTGTCTGCTGCTTTGGGATAACGACCATCTGAATTGATGAACTTTATATAATGATCTGTTGCTATGGCGACGCGCTGCCCAGTGAGTGGAAGCGGGTATTTCATCATTACCTCACTGATAATGCTCGGAACAGTAACAGATGCAAACACAAAAGCTTTTCTTTTACTCTGCAGGAACTGTGAATCGATGAGACAAACACTAAAAATACCTCTCGGATACAGCAGCAAAGAATCAGATAGAGTCAAATGCACAATTGGAAATAAAGTAATTTAGCTTCCCAGGTTAGCGGCCTGGCTGTCCACATGAATCTCCAGCTTTGTCACAGGTGACCATTGTCAGAGGTGTCACTTTGTCTCTTTCACGGGTTTAATTTTGATAGTGGATTCAGCGCATGCAAGACTGAATAATAAATGTTCTCTTAATATATAACAAAAGTGAAGAGAAGTAATAAAAGGAGAATGGAATCTATAATAGATTTAATGTCCTTTGCTTTGCCACAATTCCTTTATTTTTACTTCCCACTTTCCTAAACTGTTTAACCTTTCTTTGTTGGTACCGCATTTTTCCTTGTACGAAATAAAAGGTTTTATACATATCAAATATGTTACAACTTCACTCCTTACATTTTTTATTGCACTTCAGAGGAAATATATATTTATCCTGTGTTATGGAAGTGTTTTGAGCTGCTGTACTTAACACAAATTAATTTCTCTGAGTCTTTTTTCATTGCTCAGAGTTCTTGGGCATATCATGGTTTAAGCCATCAGACACATAAGACACAATGACTTTCATGCAAGTGTTGTGTAGGTATTATTTTTGTATTGTTCAAGTTGTCATGATTTTCAGAAGCCTTTCTGATTATATACAGGTATGAAAAAAAAATGAACATTGTTCTCCATCATTACAAGAGCAAGTGTTATATTGAATTCCTCATGTTCTTTTCCCTCCTCTGTCTATCCCTCCCTCCTCATTTCCCACCTTTCTTTTTCAGTGCAAAATCTTTATTTTTATACATTTTTAAATGTTGATGGAACTAAATTCTAGAAATCCTCCAATAAAAAAAGTCATTATAATCAGAGACCTTTTTCTTAGATACCTGAAAGTTCATTCTCGAGTGCTCACTTTGTTCTCTCTGATTTCCCCTAAGGGTCTGAGGCCTTTGCAGAAAGGTTATAAGCAATAGCACTGTCCATATGAATTATTATATAATGTTTATCAAAATACATCAAGTTTGCAAAATGTCGCATATCTTGTGTTGTCTCTGCCTCTGTTCTAGATCAGAGCCATGGGTTGGTTGAGTGAAATAAATAGAAATATTTGAAAATAATAGGGTGTTAGTGTTATGAGTCTTGTGATCATACTAGGTTAAAAAAATGGAATCGAACATGATTTATAATACCTTTGTGTTATAGTTTAAGTCATAATATCTTAGAGAAAAGTAGAAAAATAATTTATAGCCTAGTTGTTTAATTGCTCTGAAAAAATTATCTGGATGACAAAATCTATTATTTATATTTCCAGCTCTTGACATAGAGTTCTTATATTAGTTTGCTAGGGCTGCCATAGCAAAGCTCCACAGACTTGACAGCTTAAACAACAGAAATTTATTTCTCATAGCCCTGGAGGCTGGAAGTCCAAGATCAGGATGTCAGCAGGATTTGTTTCTCCGGAAACCCCTCTCCTTGGCTTGCGGATGGCTGCCTTCTCTCTATGTCCTCACGTGGTCTTTTCTCTGTGCCTGCCTGTGTCCCTATCCTAAACTCTTCTTACAAGGACACCACTTAAATTGGACGAGGGCCCACACTAATGGCCTCATTTTACCTAATTAACACTTTAAAGACCCCATCTCCAAATACAGTTACATTGTGGGGTACCAGGGACTAGAACTTTAACATATGACTTTTGGGTGGACAAGGTTCAGCTCCTGACAGTCTCTGTCTTATTATGTGGCGTATTTGCATACCAAAGGAGGGATTGTTAAGTTTGTATTCATTTAAATTGATCCTTACTGCCAAGATGCAAAATAGAATCCTTTTCAAACCATTAAATCCAGGTTAGCCACTTAAGCATTGAAAATTAGAAAATATTGGCTGTTTTTCCTGAAAACCAAAAATACGGTTAATTTTTGACCACTAATAATTGAATTATGCACATCAGAACTTACATATATCCATAGAGATTTAAGGGTTTTATTTTTACTGCCAACTTTATCATTTAAGGAAATCTTTTGTTACCTTAAGTGTTCTTTTTTTTTTTCCAGAATTAAACTCAAATAGAAGAGTTTTTTTTCATCAGCTTATGCTCATTTGTTTTATGGGCTCATGGAAATAGGAGCCTGAAGCCTGGTAGGCAAGTCAGATCTGTCCTGGGCTTGGCACCCCTTAAACCCTAGTTTTCTGTTCAGCAAACACTATGATACAGTAAGCATATTTATATAAATCATAGCTTTACCTTTCTCTTGACTAACAATTGCTATTTAATATACTAGTTTATCAATTCACCTGACTTTTTAGGAACTCATCAGCCATACTATACTACTGATGTCCTGTTAGGGGGATTGCATATCACACTTTTTATAGTTTCACGATATTTTTTATACTTTCACCTGCCTGTGGACAAGTTGACAGCAGGTGATACCAGGTGCCCAGGTGAGGAGTTGGAGACCAGGTTCTATTCTCATGGTTGCACTCGCTGGCTGTGTAACCATGAGCTTATTAACTTAACCTTTGTGGACCTCCAGCATCTAACCTGAGAGAGGAGGCAATTGAATTGGCCTAGTGCAGGGATTTTTAAACATTTGTAGATGGGGAACCCAACTCTCTATTCAAAGACAATAATATGGCAAGGTTCAATATGTGAAATGCAGAAAAGTGAAGCTTGTCATACTGTGGGTTTGGCTGTCTCCTGTTTCAGGATTGAGGTATGGGCAGGGGCTGGGCATCCGGCTTTCCTGGGTGGCACAGGGACATCTCTGCACATCCCCAGCGTCCAAGGCTACAGCCACAGCCTCCTGAAATGTGTCTACTGGCCACCCGCAATGTGGCTAGCATGAACTGGAATGGGCTTACGTATAAAACATGCTCAGAACTCAGCATAAGAAAAGAGGCAAAATATCTCGTTGGAAATTTTATAATGACTCTATTTTGAAATATCACATATTTTGTATGCATTGGGTTAAATAAAAATAATACATAGTTAAAATTAATTCACCCATTTCTTTACCCCCCTCTTGTCAAATGTGGGTATTTTAATCATTGTTGCTGCTTCCCCGGGGTGGCTGCATGCAGGTCCCTCTGCTCCCATGAGCTGCGCTAGGAACTTGTCCTGGCAGCTCCCCTTACTGCCACATTCTGCTCTCAGGACGGTATTTCATTCAAACCCCAATATTTTAAAACAGATTTCCTGCTGAAAAACACATTTTTCTTTTCAGTTACTCTTCCCATAGTGGGCTCAGTAACTCCCTCGTCCCAGGACTTGGACACACTTTCCTGTGGGGAGAGGTCGGTGCAGCAAGTATTTCGTGGCTCATTTCCTGTGGCTGGAATCCTTTGGGGGAATTTCTTCTTGTCCTTTTCAAGTCACACTCCAGTCTTTTAATAAGTATTGTGTAAATATTTCTTCCCCAGTAGTCACCTTTAAAATCGAATTTAGTACGATTTTGTGGGACAATGTGCAAACTTTACCTTTTAAACCATTTCATTTATGACCTTTTCTTTTTCCTTTGATCATTTTCCTAATGGCTCAGATTGTTGAGGTTGAAGGGCCCATCTCTGTCATTTCTATAATCCAGTTTTACCTTTGCTTTGTCCATATGCCGTCAGATTTGCTCCTGGTCTCCCTTGACTTCAGCAGAAACTGACGTTAAGAGTAGACTAATGACCAACAGACATATGAAAAAATGCTCAACATCTCTAATCATCAGGGAAATGCAAATCAAAACCACAATGAGATATCACTTATCTCCAGTGAGAATGGTCTTTATCAAAAAGTCCCAAAGCAATTAATGTTGGTGTGGATGCGGAGAGATAAGAACACTAATATACGGCTGGTGGGACTGCAAACTAGTACAGCCACTGTGGAAAGTAATATGGAGATACCTCAAAGAGCTACAAGCAGAACAACCATTTGACCCAGCAATTCCATTACTGGGCATCTACCCAAAAGAACAAAAGACAGTCTATAAAAAAGACATCTGCACTCGAATGTTTATAGCACCACAATTCACAATTGCAAAGATGTGGAAACAACCCAAGTGCCCATCAATAATACATGAGCTGATTAATAAAATGTGGTATATGTATACCATGGAGTTCTACTCAGCCACAAAAAGCAATGGTGATCTAGCACCTCTTGTATTATCCTGGATAGAGCTAGAGCCTATTCTACTAAGTGAAGTATCCTAAGAATGGAAAAATAATCACCACATGTACTCATGTACTCACCATCAAATTGGTATTAACTGATCAACACTTAAGTGCACCTATAGCAATAATATTCATCAGGTATGGGGCAGATGGGAGGAGAGAGAGGAGGGGATGGGTATATACACACCTAATAGGCGTGGTGCACACTGTCTGGGCGATGGACATGCTTGAATCTCTGAGTCAGGTGGGGCAAAGGCAATATATGTAACCTAAACATTTGTACCCCTGTAATATGCTGAAATAAAAAAATTTAAAAAAAGTTGTTTAGACTCACAATCTAGTGATCTGTGCTTGGGAGAGTTCTCCCGTACCTTCAGCAAGCACACCAATGAAGCCTTTTTTATTCATTCAAGGGCTGCTCTGGTGACAGTGCATTGCACTCTCCTTATTTCTTTAAGCAGTCATCTTTTTTTCTTATTCCTAAAAATATTGACACTTACGTGTGCACACAACTTCCACTCCGCTATAGCTATTCGAATTTGTCTTTGCATGACCTCTCTTTAAACAGATGGCATAAGGGAGCAGGAATGCCAGTCACTGTGTTTGCCTGAGAGCGCCTGAGTCCTCCTTGTACATAGAGAGGGAGCGAAGTGCCAGTGACCAGGAGAACACCTTGTCTTCTAGCGCAGATGTGCCTGTGCTTGACCTCGAGATGGGCGGCAGGTGGCAGCTTCCAATGGATCATAATGCTAGCTTTTGTCTCCTTGCCCCCAACTGGTTAAGTTTCATGATTTCTAGAAGAGGTCATGGAGTAAAAAGAGAACCCAAATTAACTAAGTACGATTACCTCTTCCTCTTCTGTATCAGGCTGCTTTATAATTAATATTCACTTTGGGGTTTGTTGCTATAAACCTTTAGCTTATTCATCAATCCTGAAGTGAAAAGTCATTTCATGCCTGACCCCTTATATTTGAAGTATAGTTCACAAGAAACATAGATCAGTTCTACTCCCCGAAACTCAATTTCCTCTTCTGTAAAGTGGGGATACTCACACATATATTGGCTACATCTTCAGTAGCTTGCTGAGATGAACAAATGAGATGTGATAAAATGGGGCCATCAGACTTAGCAATTAAAATTATAAGGTGCTTACTTAAATTTGAATTTCAGATAAACCATGAAAAATTTTTTAGTATTGGCATGTCCCATTCAGTATTATTCATGGTTTATCTGACATTCAAATTCAAGTGAGCATCCTGCATTTAATTTGGTAACCTTAGTATATAAACACGTTTACTGTTTTGCTAAGATGAGACATATATGTTATTCAGTATAATATTTAATGATATTTTCACAAAGTTACAATCGTTCATGTCTTTTGAATAACAACTGGACTGCCAGCTTTGATCAATGTTAAAAGTCTTGCAGTGGCTGTGTCTCTTTCATGATGAACACCTACAGTTTTCAGTTTGTGAGATAAACTATGAATACATGACACTCTAATCTGTGCCCATTACATAATTAGTAGTGGACATTTTCGTGAACAGGCAAATATCATGAGAGTTAGCACCAACACAGTGTCCATTCTGTGTGTCCCGCCATGGTGCTGACTCTGTCCTTCTACGTTGTTGTGTTCTCCTTCTCTCTGCTTGGGGAGCAAAGCTGCAACTGGAAGCAAGTGCTGATTGTTTTTTCTTTGCTGATGTCAGAATGTTAATGATTAAGAAAGTTTTATGTATTTCTGGCATATATTTTTTCCTGAAAATGACGTTGATTGGAGTATTGAATTTCAGATGTGTAGAAGGTATGTGTGGTTTTATTTCCTATGGCAAATTTTCAGAGTTAATATTTTATTGGATGAAAGTAGTTACAGTAATTTTCTTTATTCATATTTAGTCTATGACACTTTGGGTTGATTTCCAGCCATATTAGGGAAATATATGTTTCTAGTTTCACCTGCACACTGAGTGATAGAATTCCTGCTAAAGATCATGATGGGAAAAGTATTAGTCAGCGGTCCTTAGCAAATATAGGAGTAATAATTACATTCTCATTCCAGTCCAGGATAGCCACTCTTCCTTCCCTCCATCACTCCCTCTCCTTCCTTCCCTTACTCCCTTGCTTCCTCCCTCCCTCCCTTCCTTCTTTCCTTCCTTCCTTCCCTTCCTTTTTCCTTCTCTCCTTCTCTCATTCATTCAGTCTTTCACCAGCATGTATTGACGAATCTCTACCAGCCCTGACAGTAGCCACTAACATACGTCAGAGGGCAAATCTGATGTAATTCCTGCCCCCATGGAGCTTAAAATCAAGTGCAGAAACCACAAAACAAGCAAATCAGTAATTAAAACAGTGATAAGTGTTATAAAGTAAAAGACAGCAACAAAATATAAATAGCTTTGGGGGTTTGACAAGGGTCCTGATGTTGTGTGCTCTCATATGAAACAGATGTTGGTTTGGGGGGTTCTCTTTTATAAGCCAGGCTCTGTCTTTCTGATTCTGAAAGAAAAATGACATTCTCACTTGTCACCTCAGGCAAAGGAACCGCTTGCACATGATCCAGGGCAGTCCCAGGCTCTTGGTGCTACAAGTGCTTCCTGGTGTCTGGTGGCTGGAGCACAGACAGGCGCAGGTGAGGGGGGGGTCAGAGGTCAAGAGGGGCCAGGTCCATCACAGCCCATGGGTGACACAGGCCCTGCTGTGACCTCAGAGGGTCCAAGGCAGGAGAGTGGGGTCATCAAATGTGTGTCCTGAGGCTGGCTCTAGACTCAGTGGGGAGAGAACAGTGAGTTTTGAAGAGTCCAGGTGGGAAAGGTGCTCTAAACTCAGGTAATGGGATCGTGAGGTGACAGGAGGTGGTGGACGAGGACTAGGTGAGCCTTGGATGAGGAAGGGAGGGCCCAGTCCTCAGCATTGGAGTCAAGGTGCTACCCTTCCTGAGGCGAGGTCCCAGGAGGTGGGACAAGCTGGTGGGAAGCACAGGGAGTCCCGACAGCCTATCGAGTTCGTGGCGTCCCACCCTCTCTCTGGGGTTCAGCACATACAGGGCCCACAGTCGGCAGTGAGACCCCGGCTGTGAACACAGACCCCTGCGGGTCACCACGGGGAGGTGAGAAGACTACGGCCCAGCATGTGTGAGCTCAGAGCAAGGGCAGGGTGCAGGCGGGGGAAGAAAGGCTGCAAGGACACAGGGAGGGACCCCGGGTGCTGAGCGTGACTTCAGGGAAGGGGACTTAAGCGGGGCCTCCTCACGTGACCAGACGCTGTAGAGTGTGAAGGAGACACAGCAGAGCCATGGACTGGGACCCACACGGGAGCCCACGCTGAACACCCTTCTCTGGAGTTCCAGGCACCGCAGTGTTGTTAGGTCCCGTCAGCTGGAGAATCGGGTACGAGGTGTGCAGACGTACGCACTGAAAGTTTGTGATCGGTGGTGGCGACCTCTGTTAAGTCAGCTTATGAAAGAGTCAATTTTATGTCAACTTTTGAAATTTTCTTTCCACAATCGCTTAAGAATTTGAAATGCACATGAGCATATTGACATTTGAATTATTGTTAATTTGGGCAGGTTTTTCAGAGTTATAATCCATCAACACAACACAAATAATAAACAGCTGGAGTCTTTGTTAAACTCTTGAAGAGGAGCTAGTTCTGTGACCTGTGTTTCCCATGCCGCACTGGGCTGGTAAGGAAAGCCATGTGATGGTGTGACAGCAGCCACAGCACAGCGGCGTCCCAGCCGGGCGCCCCTGCTCTGCCCTAGCCCACCCCACTCCTGAACTGCTATAAGAGCTTCTGTCCCCCCCAGGGGCTCCCACGCATGCTCTCACAGGAGCCTTGCGGCCGATGTTCCCTCCTAACTTCTGGCGCAGACAGTGTCCCTTGTTGCCACAATGTCCCAGAAGGTGGCCACAGGATCTATGCAGAACTCTGCTCCGTAAGAAGGCTGACACGTGCATCTGCTGGCACCTTGTGGAGACCTCCTCTCAGGGCCTCGTGACGGAGACATCTGTGCTGAAGTCACATTCCCCGAAGCTGCCATCTTGTCCCTGTCACTGCCGTGGTGCTGTGTCAGCTCATTGAGGCTTTGTGCTTCCCCAGGCAGGAAGACCCAAGACAAGCTTAGGAACTGTGGTCTCCATGTCAAAATTAAGTTGAATTATAAAGACATATTTTTTTTTCTTGGACACTTATATCTGTGAGCTGTGAATTTGCTAAGATATCTACTGGTCAACTCCACCGGCTGCCCCTTTCTCTGCCTGCTCCCCCGTCCCCTGCCGTACAGGTGCCCTCCAAGACAGGTACCGTGTTTTTAATCTTCCCAGCATAGCTACTTCAGTGTATGCTTGACCTTTTTCAAAAGTAACATATTTAACTAGCTAGCTTAATGTGAAATTAAGCAATTCTCTGCTAATTCTGTATACATAACTATTCAGCCAGTTCATAATCAATAAATGTTCATTAGAGATATTTCACATATACATTTTTAATAAATCTGGGCTAATATGTGTCTGCATATGTATTTTCTCTTTAAATGCAAATAGCAGCCTGAGTCCCTAAGGACTTTCATAGAGATAGAAAAATTTAAAGTATTTTTTGTCCAAAGTCTTTTGCAATTCATTGATTCGTAGAAGGCCTTGAAGCCAAAGATTCTTGAGTTTACTTTTGATTATATAATAACTTCTTAACTTCATTTTCTGTGTTTGCAAACTAATATTTGTGATATGTTGTAACTGAGGATCATGGTGAGTTTTATTCAGTGAGTACCTTCAGGGCGATTGCAGGAACCTGGCGGTGGATCTCAGAGATGCTGCTGGGGGCTGGGTTTCGCACCTTGGGCTTGCAGTCTGGCATTGAGGGTGGGGCATGCTGCAGAGCACCCAGGAGAGTGGTGCAAGTTTCAAATCTGTATCCCTGACACAGGTGCTGGCTGTGCCATGCCCCCCACTGGGGTGCTGAAGGGTTCCACGTCCACAGCTACCTGTCTGGGGAGTCTGTGTGCTTGGGGAAAGCTCACCCTTGGGCAGTGCTAATAGCCAAGCTTATAAAAATACGTGTATAAAACCCAAGGAGCAGAAAACCTGGAGGCAGGGTGGGAGCTTGGATCAGGTCAGAAGCGAATGTTCAGAAGCACAGAAGAGAAGAATTAGGGGAGTTGAGACCAAGAAAAGCATCGCAAATAGCAAGCACTAGAAAGAAAGGGAGAGAGAAAGGAGACAGAGGAGGTAGAGATGGGGAAGCGTGTATTCCCAGGGCAGGAGGCAGGAAGGTGCATCATGGTTGTCCTGATGTTTGCGGTTGCCTGTCACATGGTGTCTTCCCTGCTGGGGCAGCAAAGTCAACACCTCTGATGCCGGGACTCCAAGACTGTCCTGTGAGGATTTCTCCTTCCTGGCATTCTGCGTGGGTGCCACAGAGTTTGCTTCTTCGCTTTCTCGATCTCTAGTCTTGCAACCGGAAGAGGCCAGTGGTCCATGATTAGTCCTGGTCCTTGGCTGTGTGACAGCATCACAGCAGGGCTTTGAGAAATCCCGGAGACTGAGCCCCACGTGCAGTGCCGCTGGTTGAATCCGTCTGGAGTGGGGCCTGGGCATCCTGTTTTTGAAAGGTGCCCAGGTGACTGCAGGAGCTAGAGACCCGTGCATCCATTGCTGGTGCGCGGCACGCTCTGCTTAACCCGGGAGTGGCTTGTGAGACCTGCTGACCTCATTTCCTTCTCTCCCTGTGGCCTTCGCAGATTACGGCACCATTAAGAAGGTGCGGGCGCCCCTGAATCAGACCTCCGGCAGCTGTTTGTTGGAAGAGATTGAGCTCTTCCCCGAGGGGCAGCAGGAGCCTGTCCGGAGCCTGCAGATCCTCCACAGCCAGAGCGTCCTGTTCGTGGGCCTGCGGGGACACGTGGTCAAGATCCCCCTGAAGAGGTGCCAGTTCCACCGCACGCGCAGGTAGGGAGTCCCTGGGTCTGGGATGCGCTGGGCCTGAGATGGACCCACCCAGAGGCAGGGCACAGGAGCCGGAGGCTTCAAATGCCCTGAAACCTATTAGCCTCTGGACCTTCATCCTGTGAGGTCCTGCTTCCCCGGTGCAGAGTTCTCCTGCTCCTGATCTACTGTGATGGGAATAACCCGCCCGCTCCCCATGGAGGAGGAGCCGCGTGCTAACATCTGTAAGCAGGCATCAGGGTTATAATCAATTATTCGGTGCATTGGAATACTTGTGATAATGCTGATATTTGGTGCTCCTGCATTGATGTATTAATCTGGCACGAGTTTATATTTTATCTGAATATGGATATAACAAAAAATATTATAAAGAGTGTGTCCTTCTAGGCCAGAGCTCTTATGCTGAAAACCCCCTGAGAAGGAGTGGTGGACTTTGATGCTGCGGTGCCCCCTTTCCTAGGCATTCCCACGCTGTTGTCCTTGAACCAACTCCCTTGGGGTGCTGCCCCCCACTAAGGTTGCAAGGGGGGTAGTGAAGGGAGATCCAGCAGGCACAGGAGAACACAAGTGCCATTGTGCCTTCCCTCACTCCCAGCTAGTCTCCTCATCTTCTAGGGTTGTCCACTATCGACCACAGTGGTGTTTGAAGCTTAATTTGGAAACATAAAAGCCCAAGTACATAGGAAACAGAATAAAAATGTATAGACCATATACTTGGAAAGCGCTTTAATGTTGGAAATTGCATATATACTCTGACCCCTGACAAAAGACTGCCTTTGGGAAAATCATAATCTCAAATGTTCTCAGGGATCAACACTCTTGTTTAATTCCCCAGAGCAGTGCATAACTGCAGATTTGGTGTAGATATAGTCTTTTTTTGACATATCACTCACAAATACCTACCATACACAGGCCACTCTTTCTCTAAACGAGGTGCCTGATGCCACCAGCTTTGGAACTTATCACAGAAGCTGGAATTCATGGTACAGTCCTGTTCTTGCTATTTCTTGATGCTAGTCACTGAAGTACTTCTGAATTCACTTTCTCACCTAACACATGTGAATCACTGGAATCATATGGGATAATATGTAGAGTACAAAATTTAAAGCACTCTGCAAAGTTGATATCCTTAGGTAGAAGGAAAGATCTTATGTGGAATCACTACAATATACCTTTAGAGATGATTCTAGAAAATGAAGTGTATAATATAACTCTTCCTTTGGTATCGGAGATAGTTGAAGAATAATGTTAGGAACCTCCCAGCTATAATAATAATAATGCTATTGTGAGCATTGATAATAGATAGTGATATTTACTAGCAACCATATTTTACCTATGTCTACTAAATTTAACCATTGGCTGCTTGAAATTGTTATGGTTTGTATTCCCTGCAGGATTAGTGTAGGGCAGGAATTATTCTTCCCCAGTTACTGACAGTCCAGTGGGTGACAGGGAGGGCTGAGGTCTGGCCAACAGGATGTCACACGGTGGAATGCATCTGGAAGGGCACAGCCCAGTGAGCTCCGACTTCCAGTGATGACTTCTTTGGGGGTGACACAGCACAGCACATAGGAAGACACAGGCCTCTACTGTCTAGAGGGTATTTCTGGTGCCAGAACGGGAGTGCGTGGCTTGCAGAGCACACAGCCATTCACCTTTTTTGTTGCGCTCTGCTTCACCGAGTCCGGGTTGCAATAGCTCAGCTCCTTGTGCGTGCGACTTAGGAAACCGAGTCCTGCATGAGGTCAGTGAAGAGAGGTGTGGTGTGGCTGGCGTCTCTCATGCAACTTCAAGCCCAGTCAGGAATCCACGGGAGCCAGTGCCACCAGGCACCGAGGCGCGCCGAAGGAGTTCAGTTTCCCCTTTTCTTTCAGGGAGAATAAGGCCCCTTGTTTGTCTTCATCGGGCTCCTGAGAGGAGACAGTTTTACATTTGCATCTGGAGCTGAATCTCCCTGCTGTTCACTTGTCCACCTGCTCAGAGAAAAGCAGTGAGGGATTATGACTTTATTGTCAAGTGCTAGACTGCAGTCGTCTGTGCGCCTGCACTCCAAGTGCGTTAGTTTGTGTTTGGCCCTTTAATATTCCATTGAAATAGAGAAAATCTATTTCAACCCAAGTGTTTCTCTGAATTCGTTCCAATGTTTTGTTCCACTCTCCTCCTCCTATAGAAAGACAGGAAAGCCTCCCTACTTAACACTCCCTGGAGAACAGAGTCTGCTGTTAAAAACTAATATCTGTATGTCCAGTTTCTTAAAATGAATTACAGGGAAAGACAAAAGCAATTTTAATTTTCCAGAAATATGCCTGAAGAAGTACACCTGATAGGACTAGGACAATAATCGGATAACAATTAGATGCTCATTTCTTTGCCAAGTATACTTCCCATATAGAATATCAGCAATTTTATTTATTATTGGAAAACCAAATTTATAAATAAATTTTGAAGTATTCAAAAAGATAAATTCATCTTAATTAATTATTTAAAATATTTAATAAAATAAATTCACTTAATTAAAGTAAATTGATTAATTGAATTACCTGTCTCCTTCAAAATCATATTTACATTTTTCATTTCTTGAATATCTCTTTTTCAAAGGCAATGCACAATGGCATCTATTAAAACATGTATGAATGATAAGAATTTATACAATTTCACAGATTTCTTTTCCATATCTGGCACTGTGCTAGACTTTATCACTGTTCTCTTGAATCATTGTGTCAACCCTGAGGGTGAAGTAGCATATCACCTCCATGGTTCAGATGAGGAGATGGCAGCTTGGATTTTTGGTGTCCTGCCCAAGGTCACATCGCTCCTAAAACATGAGACTCAAGTCAGATCTGGGCCTGTCTGGCCCCAAGGCCCATGTTGTATTTTTGGATTGATTTTCTGCCCCTCGTACTGCGGGTGTCCCCCTCTCTGGTCAGATTTCGGTGGAAGGAGCTGCTTGGTTGTGCTTTCTATGTGCGCTGCTGGGGGAGACGGCATTTAGAGTGTGGGCAGGCAGAGCCCAGGTCTCCTGATGGCTGCTCAGGGCTCGTTCCCAGTAGCTGCCGCTTTATTCTGCTCGCCATAGTCTGGATCAGACAGACGTGAGGAGGTTTTGTACTGCTCCCTAAAGCTTTCTAGATAAATCTCCATTTTCCTCTTGTTCTCAAGGAGATACCTGGGACCACAGGGCTCTGACCTGCCTGCGCTGTCTGCAGCACTCTGACATTGTGACTCTGAACGAACAGAGCACGAGTTTTTCCCTTGGAAAGTTATTTCATTAAACAATATTTACCTTCCTAGTGTGTGTACCTGATGGGTACAATGTACACTATCTGGGAGATGGGCGCACTGATAACTTTGTATCAAGCAGTACAAAAGCAATCCATGTAACCAAAACGCTTGTACCTCCGCCTAATATTTTGAAATAAAATAAAAAAAAAAGAAACAGTGGAGAATCCGAATAAAGCCTAGTTTGTTTTAAAAAAAAGAACAGTATTTAAAAATTATATTTAAGTCAATTTTAACCTCAAAATGGATAAAAAATGTTTTAATATTAGCATTTGCTGGCACAGCCATTTAATAATAGGATGATAAAACTATGCCAATGATAAAGCCAAGTCATTGGAATTGGTGGTTGCCTCTTGGGATGTGGAGTGCAAGAGAACCTGTTACCATGTTTCCCCGAAAATAAGACAGGGTCTTATATTTATTTTTCCTCAATAAGACACCCTAGGGCTTATTTTCAGGGGATGTGTTATTTTTTTAAGTACGGTACAACAATCTACATTTATTCAAATATAGTTAAGTTGTCTTCTTCTGGAACATCATCATAACTCTCCAAACCCCGAATTCCATCCTGAATTTCTTGTGACTCTATTTCCTTTAGAACCATTGGCCCCAATCTCTCATGTTGAGCAATAGAGCTGTCATGGGGCAGATGAGAAGGGCTGCTCGGCTTCTTTACCGCTCCGCAACGAAATGCGTGGGTTGTGCAGATATACTGCGTAGCCACGCCCATCACTGGGTCTTATTTTTGGGGTAGGGCTTATATTGCACAAATGCTTAGAAATCCTGCTAGGGCTTATTTTATGGGTAGGTACTACTCAGGCATGTCCTTTTTGACTCTAAGGTTCATTGGACTCATTGAGTCCACAAATGTATAAGTCTCATAAAGCGAGTTAACATTTGCTGCGTTTTGACAAATGTGGGCAAGGCTGGATAGGAGTCCAGTGTATGACAAGGCAAGGCCGGAAGGCCAACCTCTGGGGACCAGCTCACGTGCAGCTGGCTCAGTCTGGGCTCCACAGTAGCATCCCGTGGCCTGTAACGTGGGAAAAGTCCCCATGGGAGGCACGGGATGGGGCAGCCTAGAGCAGCCACCCACTCAAACCCCCGTGGTGTAAATACCAACATGAAGGGAGCACCTGCCACTGGGAGGGAAACCAGACTCCGGCAAGGAGCTCACAGAGTCCCCATCTTGCTGCCTCAGGAAGAAAAGAAGGATGGCAGGACTTGGGCTTTAATTATCATGTCTGAAAATCAGTTTGTTATTTTCCTCCCAAGGAAATACCATAGACTTCTAAGTAGTGAGACTGATTGCAGCCCTTCAAGTCTAAGAAAAGGAGAACTTGAGGATATGATGAGGGGACGGCTTTGACACAGACATTTAAAGTCACTTTAAGGGTTGTGTGTTGATTGAATCGATGGGTCACCACACTTTCTCTGCAAAGAGCCCGACAGATAGTATGTTAAGCTTCGCAGGTATACGATCTCTCTTGCAATGACTCAACTCTTCCCTGGTAGCATGAAAGCAGCCACAGACCATAATGAATGGGCCTGTCTGTGGGTCAGGAAAGGCTGAGGATTCATCTGGTAAAGAAACAAAGATCCACTATCAGATTCAGGAAGTTCATTACTTACACAGTGAAAGTAAGAGCAGGAAAGGTGCAAGCTCCCCATGTCCCTGGTCCTACAGGATCACACTAAGTGGGGTGAGGGTGGGGGCAGAGCCTTAAACTTCATCAGAGGCTGGGGAGCAATGGGCAGCTCTCATGACACCTCCTTGGGACACAGGGAGGTGGCAGGAATGGCCTGTCGCAGCTCCTCGTAATCCTGCCACATTGCAGGATGGGGGAGGACCGTGGGCTGTTTTGCCAAAGCTCAGGTCAGCTGTGTCAAAGCTATAAGCCTTGCCCTGTGGCCTTTCTGGAATCAAGAACAGTCTCCAGGGCAGAACATTCTACAACACTGTGTTTCAGTAACAGTTTAGGTGGCAGACTGGATTTAGCCCGTGGGCTGTAGTTTGCTGACCCCTGAATTAGATTATCATACACCTTTTGAATGAACAAATGTCCTTTAAATATACACCAATTTATAAATTAGCTATTAAGTGTATTATTAAATTACACAGAGTAACTCTATACCCTAATATTTTCCGAATATCATGCAGTGTTCTACTCTTTGGGTATTTACTCATATAATCTTCATTTTTTTATTGGACACTCATCATAATTTATGAGATAAGATAAACCTATCAGATTGTAGAGTCAACATTTGTATATGAGGGATTGACCTGAATCAGAGAGAGAATGTGCCAACACTCTGAAGAGGAATATTAATAACGTGTTCTTTTTTTAAAAATAATAACACTATTATTAAAATAATAACACAGAACAGAAACTAGAATTTCAAGCACAGTATGCCCGCGTGGGATTCATTCAGCCATGGGACATGAGGCAGGGCGGGGGGTGGGGGGGTGTCTCTGTTTCCAGGCTCTATGCAGCCCCCATGTCGTGTCCAGCTCAAGACAGGCTCGGTAAATATTTGGTGAATTAACAAATAGACCCTCTTCCTCTCCTCTCTATGTTGCTTTACTTCATAACCTGAAAAGCAAACTATAATTCCTATTAAAAATTAATATTCCCCTTACAGAAAAATGTAGTGATATAAAACAGAAGCAAAAGGATGGAAATCCTCGGGCCTTGGGTGTTTGTTTTGTTTTAGTGTTGCTTTATGAATTAAATGGAGGGAGGAGAAAAGCTGGGAACTGGAAGAATCACAGCCTAGATATAAAATAGAAGAGTCACACCTTTTAACCACTTGGGTACGGCGCTCACTGGCCGAGAAGCCTCGCCCACAGCCGGCACTCACAGTCCGCACGGTAGTGTGTGCTGCGCATCGACGACGCGTCCGTTTTGCTCTTGTGCGATGAGGAAAGCTTTAAAGCACTGAAAGCTTGTTTT
>VBSM01003039.1:25472524-25576918 GCA_008086735.1 Cheirogaleus medius
CGCGTTCATCTGTGGCTGTCGGCTATAGTCGACGCTCGTACCGAAGTGGTTAAATTGTGCTTCATAAAACTGGAGGGAAAGATGGAGCCATGAAGAAAGAGACTGGCTCTGTTTGAGTGTGTTGGTATCTGGTCATTCTTAATTCTGTTAGCCTATAATCATGTTATTATTTAGAAAAAATTAACACGTTATTAAGAAAATTGGTATGTAAATTAGATTACTGCAGGACATTTATTGTTCTAAAGGGCAAAGTTTTAAAAGGTAGAGTTAATAGGTTGGCACCTTAATTAATTAAATATTCTCTAAAGACAGCGTCTGGTCGATGGAAAAACACACGATGTACGGAGAGGAAGCGCGTGATCCCTGCATGGCCCCCCAGCAAGACGACCTCAGCCATTCTGTCATTAATCACATAAAAATTCAGAAGGACATTTTGACATGTATTCATTTTACAAAGTTTCTCTCCAAAAATGAATTTAATATTTTCTAAATCTCAATGTCTTGAGTTTTTGTTTACATTGGCTTTGGTTTAGCCTCTGAAGATTGAATTTCCCTTAGTTAATTCCTGCATAGTAAATTAATTGAACTTATTACATGACAAACACGAAGCTGGACCCTGAATGTCTGGTGACAAATGAGGCATCCCTGACCCTACTCTCATGGGGCTCAGGGTCTAAGGAGAAATTCTGGCATGAATAAAATCTCCTGAATACCTGCTGTGGAATCCAGCCAAAGCGAGTTGGAGATACCATACACTTTATTTAAAATTGATTTATTGTTAGAGTTTGATCGTAGTCTATGCTAGGACCTAATCTCCTCACCTGATGTTCCTGTCCAATTGTTTTTTAGGCTGTATCTGAATCTTAACCAGTGTTCTAGTCTTCCATTTCCAGTAGCAAAGGAATTAGTCACCAAGTTATGATACACCCATTGTATGGATTATTCTCTCAGTGGGTTATTCCGAAGCCAGTATACGATGGCTGTGAAGACAGCTGAGTGGTTTCCAACAGTAACTGAAAAGAGCATGGTAACATTTTGTGTGTGCCATCGTCACAACCGTTCAAATACTAAAAAGAGGAAACAGTGCAAAATATATGCACCAAGATGCTTATTACAACTGTGAAGAATAGGCAGTAAGAGGGGTTTTGAGGTGGGCTTGGTCTGGAACAAGGTATATTCCAGAGTTGTCATCAGATAACAGCACCAGGTCCCAGAAACGGGCCTGTATGAAGGCAGACTCATCTGCCAAGAATTTGCTGTTGTGCCTGTAAACAACTTCACATCATCTGAGAGGTACCAGGCCCCTCAGGCCAGATTCTGCTCTTTGCAGTAAATTGTTCACCTGTCTCTTGTCTGTCTGGGCAAATGAGTTTCAGACGGTTGCTGAGACCCTGCCATGACCACATTATGTACCTGGGTGAGTGATGTCGGTGTGACCTCACCCGTTAGCGGGAGCCTCTGTCGGTAGATATTCAGTATTTCCCTGTCTCAGGTGAATGTGTATCTGTGCAGACAAGAGGGGTGAGATTCAGGCATGATGGAGGCTACGCGGGGCGAGGTGTGAGGAGAGCATGTGCTTACCTTTACCACTGCCACCGGGGGCCCAGAGGCCAGGGAGGGCACCAGAGAATCCAAGGTCAACATAGACGCTACCTTGAGACAAATATTCCGCTGAGACGGGTGGATATTCTTCCCATGGGGCGGGCTGTGCTCTGAGGAAGGATTCCTTGACGTTAAGTCTCATCCACTCAATTATGGTAAATCTGTTCAGTTAGGTGAATTATAAGGAAATAGGAATATAATTTTTTCCATCTGTACATACTGCCTTTTAAGATATGGTGTAAAAATTAAAATGTATTACTTGACACGTTCTGCATTCTTCAGGTGTAACTGTTGACTCTTAAATCCTATTTCCCAGACATTCTCTTGAGAAAACATGGGATGTGGCAAAGAAGGAATTGTGTTTTCATTTTTATCCTTAGTTGTCTGGGAGGAGAGGAGACTGTGGGAAGGTCAAGTTTGGAGGTAGCTATAATTACACCTGTCTTATAGAATAGAGAGTATATAGAAGGCCAAAGGCCTGGGCTTCTCCCTGAACAAGTGTCCACGGATTCTTTTCTTTCCTTCTGGAGCACATGGACACAGCACTTCCTGAACATCAATCCTGGAAGTACTCCCATGTCTCTGAGCTGCGAAGGGCCCTGTGCCTTCCTCTGTCCTGGCTTTGGTCTCTGAGCAGGATCCCAGCTGAGGCTGCTTTCCTTGGGGAGCTTCATCCTGGGGCCAGGCTTGGCCTTTCCAGAAAGATTTTATCATTGTTTTAGAGAAAAGTTCACAGTGATTGAAGCCCTCATGGAAACCAAGCTAAACAACTCAGGATTCATCGTGTGATGAGGGAGTGAGCTGGGCTGTCTGCATCGGCTCAGAAACCAAAGCTGGTGTCCCCAGTTAATAGCACTACTGGATTTCTAGTTCCTGGTAGTTTAATTACTAATAACCTCAATTACTGGACCCAGAAAGCACTTTTGGCTCGCTTCTTTCATATACACTATTGCCTTGTCACTATTTTTTTTTTAAGTATCAATTTTCCTGAAGTGCTTCATTATAAAACATATCAGTCTGGTTCGCTTTTAAAATAGCAACTAGATTTCTGAGGAAAATTTGATTGTTATATCTCCCTATTAAGATTTTGACTAAAAAGCATTTGCTTAGTATTAGTGGCAGTATATATCAATTATTTAAATTTAATATTAAAGGCAAATTGAAGTGTGGAAATTAGTCATTGTATTTAATCCATGTCATTTAGTAATAGTCCAATAGTGAATAGTTTCTAATAAATGAGAAATATTAAAAGTTAGTCACTAATTGAAATGTAGTTCATTAATTCCACCTACAAAATCATAGCACAGAACATGAATTATTATTGGATGCTTTCATGGATTTAGTATTTTCAATATAGAATCCTTTCACATACTATAGAAATGCATAGCCTATAATAACTTGTAATTATGTTTATGGACTAAATATAATAATTATATGCATCCCCATCTCAACAAGAGTTTTTCTTACTACATGATACAATGTAACCCTCAGAGCAGCCCTGGGAGTGGGTATTATTCCAGTTTTGCAGAAGAGGAAACCAAAAAAATAGACATGTTCTAGTTAGATTTACCAAGTGAAAAATTTGTAAATGTCTCAGAATACATTCCTCAGGAAGGTTATTGTCTTCTTGGAAGATAGTGTATTTAATTGCTGTTCTGAAAGGAAAAGAGTAAATTCTGAAGTATCTGGGAACATGGTGCTCAGCAATAAGACAGATCTTAAAAATTATGGAAAGAGTGATTTGTAAACAGGTATTGGTTGCTACCACAATCATGGTAATGATAGTAGAAATTGATATTTGCAGTGTGGTTTGCCCAGTATTTGGGAAGCACTTTAAGATGTGGTGCACTTACAAGGAAACCCCAAATCTTTCATGGAGCTCAAAGGCTCTGCCTGTTTCCCTCCACGAGCTTCGGCCCCAGCCCAGCACCTGCAGGTTCTCCCACCGGAGCGCCTTCCTGTGCTGGTCTCTCTGCCCGAATGTTCTGGCTGTGCTGACTCCAATCGAATGGATCGCTTGTTGGTCCCATCCATCCTAGTTTGAATGCCACTCCCTGTGTGTCCCCTGACCCCAGACACACTTAAGTGGGCATTCCCCGGACTCTCAGACCCTTTGGAGTTTGCCTTTACAGCTGGTTGTTGATATTTATTAGTGTAATGTTTTAATGTTTATTTTCTTAACTAAATGGCTAGTTCCGTGAGCTTGGTGACTGTGTCTGTTTTGTTTGCCACTGTAAACCCAGCACTCTCAAAGTCTAGCTTGTGGCAGGTGCTCACAAGTCTGCTCTAAAACAATAAATGATTGAGACACTTTTAAAATCCCGTGTTTAACGAATGCATTTTGGTATTTTGGTAAATGGCAACAATTCTTAATAGTAAAAACAAACTGATATTATGTCACACTAACTGTGTGACAGAAACAAGTCAGATAAAAGCATCAATACTTAGAAAATCGAATATGCATGGGCATCATGCTTGGTAATAATCCCCAACTTTCCAGAAATACAGTGAAAATATTTTAATGAAAATACCTATTTTTCCTGACATTCTAATTAACAAAGAAAATAACTGCAAGTTTTAAAATGCAAATGGAGAATTTAGATATATATTGATTTCATTGGCATATAAAAAGGAAAGTAGATATTTATCCTTCTTTTAAAATAAAGGCCTGCCTCTAAATATTGCTTAGCTCTAAGACAGGCTCTCAATAAATGTGTTTTCAAAATTAAATCTTGAGATTCTGACCAACATTGTTCTCTGAGTTCACATACTTTCAAATACTGGAGCAATATATACAGTGAGGATAATGTCAGGTCTCTAACAAATTAAGAAAAATTTTAAATTTAATATTAACAGTTATAATTGTACAATATATATTTATGGATTACAAAATGATGCTATGTGTTTACAATTTGGAATGATTGAATGGAGATAAACTTAAAAATACTCATCACACAGGATAAACGTTTTCAAAGTGGAATAAAGAACAGTCACTTTCATGATGGCTGATTTAATTAGAAACCCATGATTTTCTATGCAGTCTCTTTAAGAGACTCAATATCCAAAAATAATAACTTGTGATGATTGCTTTTCTTAAAGTGTATTTTACAATAAAGGTAGAGTTCATCATAATTTTGCCCATGGTGTAAAATATTTCACATGAGGAAATTATATATATATATATATATATATACATGGTATGTTTATTGAATAGACATTTGTTTTTGTGTAGAAGTTTTAATATTTTAAGGGATAAGTGGAATGTTAAGAACAGGGAGAACCATCGGCATTATGGGAAGAAAGCTATGTTATTACAGGCAACTTTTCATTTAAAACAGCTTAAAATACTTCCCTCTAACACTGTGGCATTGTTTTAGGTCTCCGGGCAGCTTTGCAGGGGAAGCCAGGAGTAAAGTTAGGAAGTCTGTGGAATTTTTCCTTTTTAGGAAATTTAATTTCACCTAACGGCCATGTTGGTTTAATAAGAAACATGAAAGGAAGTCAGGCCTTTTGAATGATCCTCTTAAGTGCAGCTTTGCCATATTGACCCAGTAACATGAAAACAGGATCATGGACCGAGAATTCTGAGGTGTCACGCACATTGCGTCATCTCATCATTGAGGAATTACTCTGTGGTTTCACCACAGGAGCCGCAAACATGAATGTGTTGCTTTTGGCTTAGTAAGATCAGGACACTCTCAGGTCCAATCTCATTGGCACAGGCAGGTGGGGTCACGGCAGGAGGCTGAAGGACCCGTAGTCCCTGCTTCACCCAGGTCTGTCTCATAAGTCCACTTGAAGGGTCTCCAGGTTTCCAGAAACCTCCTCTGGGTACTTTTCTACAACACAATACTGCACATACAAAGTCACTCAGAAAGAACTGGCCAACCCCTTGCCTTATTTTGTAGATACAAAAATGCACACTTTTCGCTGACTTAGTCATTGCTTATGATAGTTTATTCTCATCTTCCCTATTCCCTGCCCCCCAAAAAAGTTACTAAATCCATTGTGTGTCTGAAAGTTGAGAAATTTTGTATGTGGTTTGTATAATAGAAATACAGGTCAAAGTCTACTCAGTGGAACTGATCATTGAAATGAATTTCTATTTAAAATAGTAAATTATTAGAAGTTATATTCCCAAAATCATAGATTTAAAAAAGTGGATGTTCACACTCGTGTAAACTAGTATTTGTAAAAGATGTCATCTGAATTTAATAGGAAAAGGAAAAAGAAAGCACACTCACTTCCCTCATTCTTACTCCTGACATCCAGGTCTGTTTGTGCTGGTGGTGTGAGGTTTGAGAAGTTTAGATATTAAAATATGTACAAATGACTTTCTGTTTTTTTTGAGGAAGGAAAGACAGGAGAGTTATGAAAATACATTTCAAATGGATCCAAGATAGGGAGACAAATGAAAAGATACTATAGAAGAATCAGAAGGAATCAGGATAAATGTTTCTACAATCTTTAAGTAGGGAAGATCTTTCTTAACATGGTATAAAAGCTAAATATTACAAAGGAAAATACTCATAAATTTTTTTGCATAAAATTTTATAGCATTTGTATTTCAAAAAAAGATTTGATGTCAAACAAGAAAATATTACTTGGGTAATTTTTTTTTTTTTTTTTGAGACAGAATCTCGCTTTGTTGCCCGGGCTAGAGTGCCGTGCAGTCAGCCTCGCTCACAGCAACCTCAAACTCCTGGGCTCTAGCCATCCTCCTGCCTCAGCCTCCCAAGTAGCTAGGACTACAGGCACACACCACCATGCCTGGCTATTTTTTTCCTATTTTTAGTCACCCCGCTAATTTTTTCTATTTTAAGTAGAGATGAGGGTCTTGCTGTTGCTCAGGCTGGTCTCGAACCCCTGACCTCAAGCAATCCTCCTGCCTCAGCCTCCCAGATTACAGGTGTGAGCCACCACACCTGGCCACAAGTGAGTAAATTTTAATACAAAAATTTCCCCCTCCAGTGATCATGTATTAATAAAAAACCCAGTGGCCCATGAAAGAGACTGAAGCAGGAGTTGGATGAGCATGGGAAGTTTACATAAAAGGAAATACAAATGATCAATAGGTGCACACACCCATGCTAAGTCTTAATCTAACTCACAACTTAAAGAAATGAAAACAAAGCTGAGGCAGGAGGATCACTTGAGGCTAGGAGTTCAAGACAGCCTGGACAATATAGCAAGACCCCCATGTCTACAAAAAATTTAAAAAAAAAAGATAGCCAGTTGTGGTGGCATGCACCTATAGTCTCAGCTACTTGGAAGGCAGAGGCAGGAGGATCACTGCAGCCTGAGTAACAGATTGAGACCCTGTCTCTAAATGAAAAAAAGAAAGAAAGAAAAAAGATGGAAAAGAAGTAAAAGAAAAGAAAGGAAAAAAAGAAAAGAAGGAAGGATGGAAATCTTTTAAAGGAGAAATCTAACTAAATCTTAGTTTGGCACTGTACAACTATGGAATAAGGCAGAACAATATTTATTGAAAGAATAGTGTAATTATATATTATTAGGTGTAAAAAGCAAACATGCAGTAGTATGTACAATCACATTTGTATGTGTTAGATATAATTACATGTAATATATAAGTCACATAATTACAATAGACAACAACAGAACATATATGTGCATATATTCGTGTGTGTGTGTATAGATCCATGCCCACAGGCATGCTTATATGTATGGAGAAAATATCTCCAGAATCTATAAGCTGGCAGTAACACTACCTATTAATCGGAAAGAAAGACTTTCACTTTGTCCTTTATATCTGTCTCATTTGAATTGTTGAATGACAGCATACGCATGTGGTCGCATATCAAAGAGTTCTAATGAGGTTGTAGTGACAGGTAATTGTTGAACACCCCTTTGCACCCCAACCTATCACTACTCTGAGAAGCTGCCTCTTTTTAAATTGTTTCTGTATACACTTCTTTAGGTAGTTAATAAATGATAATTGAATAATAACTTAATAAATTTTGCTTGATTTATCATCTGTAACCATATCTTTCCTTATTGTGCAGCTTTCAAATTGGCCTTTCCCTGCCTCAATTTCTTCATCTTAAAATGGGAATAAAGGTAGTACCTGGTTGAGATACTACATTTATAAGGTCGTAATGGGGTTTAAATGACCTAATATGGGCCATGCCCTTAGAACAGTGTGTTGTATATGGTTAACACATATGGTGTGTTAATGGTGATTATTGCAAACTATTAATATGAACAACTTTCATTACTTCTGCTACCTCCCTGCCTCAGTGTGTGGCAGTTAATCTGTGAGTTCTGGTCCTTCCCTTGGCTGGAGGTAACTCCGAAACAGAGCCTCCTTTGCTGTACATGGCATCCCACCTCTAAGAAGAGGACATCACACCTCCGTGCGGGCATTGCCTGCCTTTACTCACATCCATTTCCCGCACGTCTGACTTCTTGGACCCTTCAGAGAATTCCAGGGGTCCAATGTCCTCTCTGACTATGGTGTGAATGTCTGTATATTTTTTGCTCCAAACACAGTCAGCTGTGTCTTCTCCTCTCCCCACCCCCATTCACCTTCTCTTGTGTTTATAATGTGGGGGCCACAGTCTTTATCTAATAGTGCCCATCTTGTGTATGAGCTCTTTCATGTAGACAAAACTAAAATAAAATACCCACTGTCTATAATACTTCTGATATACATGTTGGATATTATCAATGTAAATATATGAAATTGCTATTGAAAATTTTAATACATTTTTAAGCTACAGTACACAAAAGGAAGATGTCCCTATTTTATTGAATTTGAACTAACCACATTGAAGGGTTTTGAATGTACCTGCTTGTCTTTGGGCCAGTTTCTCAAATTTTCTGTGCCTCAGTTTTCTCATCAATAAATTGGTGATAATGATAATGGTGATGATGGTGATGATGATGTTGGTAAATAAAGTGAAAATAATAATACCGCCCTAGCAAAGCGTTTAAGTGTCTAGAAGATATGAGAGTTTGTATCATAGTTAATATTATAGTAGATGTTCAACAAATGATACCCATTATTAAGGTAATGATGATGGTGGTGATCACAACTATATTATTAATATTTTTGTGCACTGCAAAAATTCTTACGTTAGCTATTTTTGATACCAAAATGCCTATGTTGTTAGCTCATTCTGTTCTGTATGTTAGATAAAATATAGAGTTTTCAAAATATTAGTATCTACATAAACGATTTAATTTTAACGGGATACTTACTGGGGTGTGCAGATAGCTACGTTCTCCAGTGTCCAGACTGAATAAATGCCCACTGGTTCTCATAACAGGTTCCCCTGCCCACCCCTGTGGGAAGGGCTTGCCTTGCCTGGCGTCTCTAGTGCTAGGTAAAGCTACCTTTCTGTTGACCGTTTGGTGTGTGTTTCCAGCGCCTGCATTGGTGCCCAGGACCCTTACTGCGGCTGGGACATGGTGATGAAGACGTGTACGAGCCTAGAGGAGAGCCTCAGCATGACACAGTGGGAGCAGAGCATCTCCGCCTGTCCGGTGAGCGCCCTCCCTCCCACTAAAGCCTCTACAAACCCTGCCCAGGGGAGCCCCGCTCTCCGGCCACCCTCGCCCACACTGCCTGCTGTCTGTGCCTCTTCAGATCAGAACCTATCCTGCAAACCTACCCTGTGTTCACTAAACTCCTTTGGTTTTTAGGTCACATGAGGGTCATGCAAGTTGCTCTTACAGGCTTTTTGTCTGAAGAGCAATATGTCTTAAGAGAAAACAGTGCTGGTTTGTTAATGTAGTGTACTGTCTCTGTTTTATTCTTGGATTATTTTTTCCCTCCAGAGTTTGGTGTGGACTATTGTGCCCCTTATAGCACTAATAAAATGGGAACTTCCACACCCATAAATTTCCTTCGGGAGCTATCATTCCAGAAGCCGACATAAGGGAACATCTGAAAAGAATAAACTAAAGGATATTACTTTGACCCCATGTGGGGCAGCCTTGTAGATCCCGTTCAGGGTCAGAGGGAGGTCTGGGAGAAACAGCCCGGAGTGTATTCCCACACTGAACCCTGTGGAATGAGGGGAAACTTGCCTGTATTTAGGGCCAGACTCTGGATCCAAGAAAAACAGATTCCACAGTTTCCTTTGCTAATCTATTTTCTTGGGTCCTCACTTGTCAGAACCAGTATTTGGGGGATTTTTTTTTTTGCTTTGTATTTCATTTTTGTGGTTTTTGTGTTTTTGTCTTTATTACGCTTCATCCGGTAATCTTTGTTCTCGTAGAACACGAGAACCAGCTATTAACTTCCACCTAATTGAAAAAATCATTAAGTTGCTTTGCCATTGGCTGGTGTCTGCTGGTCGGTTCCAACATCTCCATACGAGGCAAAGGTTCGGCACACTCAGTGTGTGACCACCTTGGTGTTTCTGCCTGAAGCACCTCAATGGTGGTCAGTCTGCTTCCTACCAGGGAAACTGCTCTTTCGGTTACCTAAACTGTGTCCATGAAGCCTACCCTTCAACCTGAAAGTAGGAAGGCTGGACAGTGAAGTGAGGAAGGCTGGGACTATTCAGTGCTGTTCCCCACATGTTGCCACCAGATCCACGACCTTCACTGCCAGGATGTGCCTTGTCATACTCAGGCTCTGAAAAACATTCCTGTACAATTAGCTGTCAGTCCTGTTGGTTATATAACATTTTAGAAGTAAACCTTTCTGCAGCGTTTTCTTAAAACATGTTCTTGAAAATGGTTAGACAAATGCCATTGTTTGTGCTAAGTCCCTTCTCATTTCTGAATAGACTTTAAGAGCACCAAATGGTCACCTAAAATTCTTTGTAGCTTCGTAAAACATTACATGTAGTATCTGAAATGTAGCTCCAAGGTACATTTGGGAAGAATCAGCATGTCTTCTTGAAGATCTTTGATCTTGCATTTTTTTAAGATTTTTTAATTTTAGAATATTATGAGGGTACAAATGTTTAGGTTACATATATTGCCTTTGCCCCACTGGAGTCAAAGCTTCAAGTGTGTCTATCCCCAGACAGTGTGCACCACACCCTTTAGGTGTGACTATACTCATCCTCTCCTTGCCCCTCCCACCTGCCTGACACCCGATGAATGTTATTACTATATGTGCACTTAAGTGTTGATCAGTTAATACCAACTAGCAATCAGACCAGGGAAGGAAATCAAGGGCATCCAAATGGGGGCAGAAGAGGTCACACTATCGCTTTTCACTGACTTCATATGATCTTGCATTTTTAATGAAAAAAAAAAAAAGACAGAAGAGGAACATGGCTGTTCTTCACAAGCAATAAGGTCATTGTTTAGAACCCAGGGTTGTGTTAGTATATATCTGAGGGATGCTAATTATGTAATGCGAAATACACACTCAACCACTTGCTTTGTACCAGAATATGTCAAAAAATGGAGGAATCCAATATTAAAGAAGCGATAAGAAGGTTGTCGCTAAAGTTGTTTCCTGCTGCTGATAGGACAGTTTTTAACAAAAACTGTTAAAAACTGAAGTAAGTTCAGAGGGCAACAGGGACCTGGCCTGGTGTTGGGCTGCCCCCTTCCACCGTCCACGGCTGAGAAGTGATCTCTGGATCTCTGTCAGCAGAACATGAACAACACAGTACGTTCTTCTGAAATGAGGTAATGTCATTACACAAAACCCTCCCTTCCTTCTCACCCAAAGTTTTTTGTCACACATCAAAATACACTTCTGATAAGTTAGGAATATAAATAGAATCCAACAAAAGAAAAACAGTTATGTCATTTTGAGCAAAACACAGAAAAGGAAGCCATCCATTTTTCTGATGTATATAGCTACCATATAGAAAATGGAAAATATATTATCTAACTACTTTAATTATATATCCCTTTCTAAAAATCTATCTCTTAGAAAGAGATGAGATGAAAATTATCAGTTTAATGTAGAGCAGTGTAAACTTAGAGAAGCATTTTTAAAAACTATTAAAAATGTAATTTGCTTCCATGTTATTTTTCATTTTTTTCTACTGAAATAGAATAAGGGCTTAATTTTCTTGGCCAAATCTACCATATTTCATCATTTCTGATAAGCTATTGGTTGCTAAGTGTGCCACTGCTTTATGTGTGAAGGAAAAACAAGCTGCTGCCATGGATTGCAAAATGCCAACTGATTTCAGAGATGAAATATAAAATCTTGTGACCAGTCAATACTTTTATTTCTTTACCTACATTGACATACATAGGCAAATACAAATATATCTCTTTATCCAAAAATTAAGTTTTATAAGCTGAAATATTTTTGAATGGGACCAAGCATCTTAAATCCCATGTAAAATTGCAAGTTGAATAATAAAAGAGAGGAGATCCTGTTTCATTGAGCTCACCAAGACGTAGATGAATGTTGGTGATGATGAGTCAACCTCAGACCCTCTTGTGTGACCTTTCCATGTAAATCTTCACGAACTTTGCACCAATGACATAGCGCAACTGTGTTCCTCAAAGTTAATTCCAGTGAAACCTCACGCAGTGGCTGTGATTTATGGCTTTCTTAGACCATTTGTGCTGCTATAACAGAATGCCTGAGGCTGGGTAACTTAAAAGTAACAGAAATTTATTTCTCACAGTTCTGGAGGTTACAAGTGCAAGATCAAGGCACTGGCATTTGGTCTTGTGAGGACCACCTTGCTGCATCCTCACATGGTAGAAGGTAGAAGGGCAAGAGAGAGCCACTCCCTTCCTCAAGACCCTTGATATGGGTACTCCCATTCCAGAGGCAGGAGCCCTCATGGTCTAATCACCTCCTGAAGTTCCCACTTCTTAATACTATCACATTGTCAAGAGCTAATGGGCACATTTAGAGGGGCACATTCAAGCCATAACAGTGGCTTAGATCCTCTGCTCCCCAGAGAGTTTGAATTGGAGATGGGACCCTCAAGAAATCTCTCTAGGAATTCTGGGACTTAAAGAAGACTTATTTTCCACTGCAAGATTTCCATTTAAAAATGTTTATGGTTTTCTGTAGTCCAGAAGACAGGGCAGTAGTTTACTGACATAATGATTAACAGTCTGTTTGCTTATAAAATTGTAATTGAAAACATTACTCTCAGTTTAAGAGCTTTGAAGTGCTTGAGTAAGATCTAAATTGGCATATCTAAACTGATTAGAATAATATATATGTCCTGCATAGCTTGTAATGTTGTTTAGCAAGGGTAGCATAGTCTTAAGAATCTATGTGGGCTTTATTTATGCATGAATGCCATCCATAGCCTTTGTGGTACATGGTTACTAGGATACCATATCATAAAATGAGCCCCTATTCCAAAATACATCATGCAATAACTAGCAGGATATGTAGATCAAATAAACACCTAAGGGTCTCTCAATAACAGGATTCTTCTTTACTTGGGGCCAGTGTGTAATTAGCATTTTTAGAGTGAAAGAGGACTTTTGCAATAGTCAATGATAAAGCCCTCATTTAGATGAAAACACCATAGACTGGGGTCTAAAGCCTTCACCCAAAGTTCTAAAACTGCACTGTGAAAGAAACCCAATATTTTTGACATTATTCCTAATCTACAGGATAGTGGCATTCCCAGCTCTCAGCATCTCCACAAAGCAGTGGCTAATAGGTGGACCAATGTCCCAGTCATCACGAATGATGCCCAGATGATTCAGATGATGCTCAGAGAGCAGGCGAGACATTGTTTCTGAATGTTGTGATGGAATCTACTGTAAGAGAAAGGAAAGGGAACTAAGGTTAAATTATGTATCTAGACCATGTGCTTGGTGCCCTGTTAGGCAGCTTTCAGTGGACTGTCTCACTTAATGTCATGGTGACCCCCAGGAGTAGACTTTATTATTTCTATTGCATAGATGAAAGGACTGGGGCTCAGAGGCATTAAATAAAGATTGCCCCTATTCACCCATCCTATCAGAGACCACACAACACCCCGACTTAGTACTCTTTGGAGGGGCTGTCGTCCTTTGTAATTCATTTATAAATAGGGTTAAGGATGATCTTAAGTCGATGTGATAACCTGAGGCAAGCCTTCCTGAGGAGCATATCCAAAATCCTGTTTTGTTACAATTTCTGCCAAAAGGTCCATGGAATTCGAAAATAAATAAAGGAAGATATTTTAACTTCTGAAACAATATCTGAATAGAAAATATAAGACTTCACTTTAGCCATACAGGAATAATGGTTGGAGTAAAGTGATGATCTAAAGTTGTGCTCTGGGGACCTCTCAATTCACCAAATGCATCTACCTCCTTGGTGAGTTGATAATTAATGAATTAAACATGAACAAATGAAATTTAGGATTATGGATCACACTTGTTAACAAAAATTGCACCTTCCTTGGCTAGCAGCTAGAAAGCCATTATTTCCTGGGCGAAGAGAAATTTGCTGTGACATGGTTGGGGGGTAAAATTATATGAAGCTTTCTTTGAGACTCTCATCCAAGAGGGATCTAGAAACCACATTACAGAATAATGTGGCCGAGATCACAGGGTCAGGACTCAGCTTATTTAGACTGATTCTTGAGTCTGTTATTAATACAACTAGAGTGATCTTGAGAAAATTGCTTATCCCATCTGTATCTGTTTTCCAATCTGAAAAATAGGATGTAAACACTAGGGATGTGGTAAAGATTCAAGGAGTTAATACATATAAAGTGCAGTGTCTGGCATACATGAAACTATTGATACGAGGTATATGCTTTACTACGGTTTAATATTTAATAGTATAAAACACATACCCTACATAGAAAGTCATTTGGCAAAAATCCAAAAGATAGCACAACTACAGAGAATTTATTCTAGATAGCTTTATTTCTGGTGTCTGCTTGAGAAGAGATAAGAAAATATAAATATACCTATTCAGATGGAAAAGCAAAGCTGCAGAACTTACACCATTATTCATGGATCTATTTCCTAGGCAGATTTTCAACTAATACACTCAGGGGCAAAATGAGCACATGGTTAAATGCAGCACAGGGAGCCCTCACCCAAATCCTCATGTGCTTTTTGAGGATCGCAAGTTCTTCTTGCTCCCAAATGTGATTGAACCAACTGCAGTGGCCCTCAGAGTCTGCAGCTACCCTATCCCTGGCCAAAAGCTAAAGCCCACATTCTTATCCTGCAGAAGTACTATCACTATGTCCTCTCACTAGTGATTCACCCAGTGCAGTTTCCTTCCCTTCTCGTGTTTCATTGCTATTACTGTTTCGTGGTATCTGCCTCATCCTCTTCATTCTTCCTTGAGCCGTCACTTAGTTCAAGTTCTTCCCCTCCTTTCCTATGTCATTCCTTCCTCTTTTTTCCTGTGTCAAAGATACGACGGCTAATCTTTTGCCCATCCATGTATTTGGAAAGAGAAGACGTATAACATCTCTTGGCCTAGGACTCTATTATTTCCTGCCAGACCAAAAAGGGGAAACACACACACACACACACACACACACATACACGGGATGTCTTTTGCAAGCATCTCTATTAAGGGCCTGACCTTCGCCACATCCACACTGTTCCCTCCTTGCTGTCTTGTTGTCTTGGGGTCAGCCAATAGGAGGCAGATCAGGAGGAGTGAGGCTGGGGTCTCTCCCCCTTGTCCTTCTTCAGCTCAGGATGGCTCCAGCAACCCGTCCTGCCCCCCATCTGCAGACTTAGGAGAGTCACAGCTCCCCTGGGGGCTTCAGCACCCCCTCCATGGTTTTCTTAACCCACCTCTTCCCAGAGAGCCTTCAACACACTGTCATCAAAATCCCACAGACTGTGACTTCTTTTTCCTGCCAGGGTCATGGCAGATGTGCATATGTAAGACACAGATCCTTCGTCTTTGGGACCCTTCCTGTGCCATGGAGCTCTGTTATTTTTGTGTTAGTTTATGCTTTGTAACTTGTGGGGCTTCCACTTCCTGAATGTAACATTCTAGAAGCTTCTGGCTCCTTCTCTCCAACACTGGACTGGGTCGGAGTTTATTCTACAGAAAAACAGGACTGCAGAGGAGGAGAGGTATTTTATGTACAATTTTAGCATCAACATAAAGTGTTTCCATGGATGTTGATATTCTTAGTAAATGTCCTCATTGTTTTTTCATGTTGTTTTGCTTTTAAAATTGACTTATTTTTAAGCTCCTTAAGTGTCTGCATCATCTGGATGAACTGTGACACGTTTTGTTAATGTGTGCTTGGGGTGTTAGCAGGGAGAACCGTCTGTGTACACGTCTCATACGCGGCAGCCCCATGTACCCACCAGCACAGTCCAGCCTGTGTTCCAAAATCCCTTCCTTCCACAGTCCACCCCTTCACCAACGGGGAGCTCGGCAGGCAAGAAACTCTTTGTATTCCTGTACAAATCTAGCTGGTGAGCCAAACCTGGCAGCAATTTGAAAAGAAACATATACAATGTTTTCAATGTGACAATGCCCCAAACAGCAGCAGAACCCCCTTTTCTTCTCATCCCTAGTGAGAATTCTTGTCCCCAGTTTCTTTTTTTCGGCAAAAGACTCCCCTCCATGTCAGAGGCAGGTGGGAAGACTACGGATCTGTGGCACTTGGGAACGGAGTTCCTGGTCCTCCAGATCTGGATATTGTCTGACGTGGGGGTGTCACTTGTGAGCCACGGGAAAGGCACGTGGTACCTTACCTGTGTTTGTAAAACCAAATCGGAACTTGGAATTATTTCCGCATGACCCACCTAACACATTGACCATCTGTTAGGGCCTCATGCCAACCACTTGACAGCATTCAGGTGGCATTTTTCTTGTCATTCCTCTTTCCCCTGGAGAAGTCTCCCCTGGAGGTCAGGGAGGGATGGGGTCAGCCCCGCTCAGCACCCTGAGGGCCCAGCCCTGGAGGAGCAGCTGGTTCTACTGGTTCCCCATGGCAGCCTCCACCCTGCCCCAGACTCACAGCACAGCACGTTCGAACGGCGACAGTCGTGGTCAGTACGAACAACCACAGTAGTATGTGCCTATATTGTGTAACTATCATACAAACATGTTGTCTGATCATGATTATACCTTGATGCTGGCTCTATGAACAAGAGACTTGTGCTTTTAATGGAAAAAACAATAATAGCGGTGTTAGTGTAGCAGGCAGGAATTTGAGTGTAAAAGCATGTGAGAATTTGTTGGGACAGGTGCAGTGTTAGGTCACAGCACAAGTAACTGCTGATGCCGTATCCACTGACACAGGATTCCTTTGGCCGGAGGCAAGAGAGACGTCTGCTAACAGAGATGAAAGAATATTGAAAATCCCAGGGAACAGGGTCTTTGCTTCTTTAACAAGAGAATCTGCATGGTTAGTGTCTTGTATCACCTCATTATGCAAGGCTAGTTTCTCCAAGTAAAAAACTGTGGTCTCCAGGGAGCCTTACGGTCAGGGTGGGAGTGGTGCTTTTATCTTGCCAGACAGGGGTCCCAGAGACCCTAGAAGTAGAGAAATTTCCCTCTTGCGTAGGACCCAGTGGGTCACTTAGAACTGCTCTAATGGATGCTGCAGTCCTGTTCTCCCCACTTTGCCACGCTTCTTGTATAAATAGCCAGGCATGACAGGGCACTCACAGTTTCATCTGCTTTAATGGATATCAAACCTTAGAGTGTTGGTTGTTACCCCAGGCTTGACTGGGGTAACAATGAGCAGAGCTCCATATGCTTAATAGGCACTCTTTAAATATGTTTTGAATTAAATGTTGCCAGTTTGAGGTGATTTTAGAGCCAGACCAGCTCTTAAATAACTACATCGCCAATCTTTTAGTTTTCAAAGATACATAAACGTGCAACAGAGTCGTGTAGCTATGAATTTTCACTCCAATTCTTCTTGTTTCTTGGATTTCCTACATTAGTGGAAAATTCTGCCATAAGCTGATTGCCCACCCACTAGAATCCTTCACTCTTCCTCCTCTTCCTCAACCTCCCCACTATCACCTGCTCCTCCTCCTCCTTCCTCCTCCTTTGTCCTCCTTCCTCCCCATCTCTCCACCAATGACCCTCGCCAATGGCCTCTGCTGCTTTACTTCGAAACACTCCTCATGCCTCCCTTTCTAAATAGTAACAAAAAATATTCCACGGGGGTTGTGATTGTCTTTTGGGAGATCTTTTACTCTATTATGTTTACAGCTTTCACCCTTCCTGACACCCTTACTTGGTTTTGCTTCCCAGACCAGGAATCTCACCGTGGACGGACGCTTTGGCACGTGGTCCCCGTGGACGCCCTGCACGCACACAGACGGCAGTGCCGTGGGATCCTGCCTCTGTCGAACCCGCTCCTGTGACAGCCCCGCCCCCCAGTGCGGTGGCTGGCAGTGTGAGGGTCCCAGCATGGAGATCGCCAACTGCTCCAGGTGTGATCCTCAGAACCCCCCCAGTGTATTGCCACGTGTTAGACTCGGGTTCCCCAGGGGTTTGGGAAATCATTCGTGGCACAAACTGAATTTCTTTTGGAACAGAAAGGTAGCAAAATGACAAGGACATTCACTGCTTAAAAAATTACATGATCTAGGGAGCAAAATTTTAAACTATAAATTAGATTATAGATCTAAACCTATTCATATGTTCGTCATTAGATTAGGAAAAATATTTCTAATTTGCACAATATGATTGGCTTGTTTGAAGAAAACATCTGTGTTAGTTAAGAACCTTTCTCTGGAATACATGCATTGGTAGACCCTTACTGGTAGAACATAACACATTAGTTAGGAGATAGGAGAAGCTAAATCTCCGATCAAAAAATCTCTGCTCTGTGGTATATCCGAACTCAGAACACCCCAACAGCTAACAGGCACTGGATAATCAGGAGAACAGCTTAAATAATATAACATTGAGTGAGTTTCCTGTTTCCTATTGCATTGTTGTTTGATTTTTTGTTTCAGCTCCGCTCAGCGTGCGTCCTTTCCCTGCACCTGTAGTAGGTGACCACAGAGATATATTCTAAGCAAGCATCAGAAAGCTTCAGAAATCAGTCTCTAAGCTTCCTCCTCACTTGTTCATTCATTTAGGGTATTTTTGAGAAGTGTTATCTTCTTTTCATGAGCCTATTTAAAATGCAAAAAATCCTCAGGACAGGGAAATTCAGATTGGGTCATCAAATTGTATGAGAGCCCAGGGCATGAAAGCACTCAGGCCTCACTAGGAGGAGGAGGGGCCAGAAGAGGAAGGTGCAGGTACAAAGGGCAAACTTTGCTCTCTGCTCACGAGCTTCACACCACAGAGTGGAAAGGAGCAAATCATAGCTACAGAGATTAGGTTATCTTGCATTACAGAGGATATGGGCATATCAACAGTATATAATGTGCTGCATACTTTCTATAAAACTAAGTAGTTTCCATCGATGCATGGTAGAAACTTTATAAAAACTATCAAACTGCTATTGTTAGAAGGGTACAATAAGTAGCTAATACTCTTTTCTCATATTGTTTGATGGGAAAAGGGCCTATCAAGTGCATTACTGTGACTTGTTTAGTTGGAAACTAATTCTCTAAGCAGAGCTGCAATACCACAAGTGGTTATTTTAAGATTAGAAAATAAATAAGTGAGCCAGTTTTAGTGATGCTTTAAATACATAAGGGGATTGCTTTGTAGTGACAAGCATAAAAGTGGTCCACCTGCTGATATATGCTTACTGTATGCTGCTTCTTTGGCTACTATGTCTGCCTCTAAGCAGTATTTACAAGTATGTAACCTTGTCTATATAATGAGTACATAATATACAATTGCATTCATTTATCTCCTTATTTATTATATTTCTATTACTTACACATACTTTTATTTATACCCTGTATATATGTTTCATATACTGTAAATAGAATATATCATAAAATTTTATGTTTGTTAAATGGTTTAAGAAACTAAGAATTTCCAAACAATTTCAGAAGCACTCTTTTCTGCATTATCTAAAATGATTTTTCATATATAAAGAAACTTAAAAAGTAAAAATGTTATTTTATTTGTGCTGAAATTGCAATTCAAGCTTTGAATGTAATTCAGTGAATAACTTGGATAAATTTTAAGATTGTAGCTAGCAGAGTATAAGATACTAGCTAATTACCTTTACAAGAAGCATGGGAGAATCTGTCTTATTTTATGATAATTTTAGTTAAATTATCATAAAACAGCTTTATTATAATATCATACATAAAGCTATTACTCTGTATTTTATTTATATCGCTAAATTTCAGTAAATAAAGTACGGAAATATGAAATATACTAAGACTTTTTCCAGAATTTTTATTTGAAATTATTTTTAAAATTATATTATCAATTTATTATTTACACTTGGACCTTCAATGGCATAGTTGTGGACCTGCATATTTTTAAAGGAATGCATAAAGTAAAACTGAGAAGTAATGTTATTTGATTTTTTTCGAAGGAAACGTAAATAGATCTCTACTAGGTAGATGGATGAGAGTGACAGATATTTAAAGAGATGTATATGTTTTTGCAGATGTAGGAAAAAATTCTACATGCAGTAGACCATCTATGTGGAGTTTGGAATCTGAATTTAATAAATGTCTTAACACATAAAATCTTTAAAAATACCTATAACTTATTTTTAATAGCAGGAGCAAACTGCTAAGGGAGATATTCAAATTATAAACAATCTGAATATAGGCACTTTAAGGAAAAAAATACAATACTAAAAAAATTCTTCTAGCAATCAGTAACGGTTTATTTTATAAACCACTTTTTAAAAAATGGTTCATTTTATTTTTATTTTTTATATTTTTATGTATCTACATTATTCTATATATATAATAACATAAATACTATATTTATATACAATTTCCACTCCTTATACTCTTTATATCTTTGTCAATTTGCAATAAAATAGCCAAGAATCTGAACTTAAATTTCCTTCCTTCATTTTTAATAAAGTTTGTTTTAAAGCTTCCAACAGTATGGGAACATTACAGCACTCTTTATCAATATGATTGCTGTCAGGAGAGTTACTGATTTTAATAGATTATAAACGAAAGCATTATATACAGTTTTAGGTGGTCCTTTTGTTCAAAGGTGTATTTTTCATAGATTATAAGGGATATCATACAGGTGAGAAAATTATAAACTCCAATCTAGAGGTTCAGGGATTCATTTCTAAATGCTTTTCAGTGAAAAACATTATTCTTCATTAGTTTAATATTTTCATAACTCAGGTTTCTTAATAGTTTCTAATATAGCCCACATAAAATTATAATGCACTTAAAAGTTTATTCCCAAATTTCCTATCTTGACTATAAATCGGATGCCTGTGGGCAGGGGACTGACAGTAAGTAACTGGGACTCACAGGGCACAGTCCCTCAGTCCCACCCTGCGACCCTTCTTCCCAGCAGCCCCACAGGCGCATGGTCCCCTGGAACACGGGCATTTGGCGTGGATGCAGGCAGGAGCGGGGCCACCCAGTGACCCTATTGCTTCCTCTCCTCCAGGAACGGAGGCTGGACCCCCTGGACGTCGTGGTCTCCCTGCAGCACCACCTGTGGGATCGGCTTCCAGGTGCGGCAGCGTTCCTGCAGCAACCCCACCCCCCGGCACGGGGGCCGCGTGTGCGTGGGGCAGAACCGCGAGGAAAGGTAGGTGCCAGCTCTGCCCCCAGCGTCGCCACCCTCTCTCTGGCTCCCGTTCCAGTGAGGCCTGTTTCCCAGTGGTTGCAGTTGGAGCTAGCTTAGCTTATCCGCAGCACCCCTTTCTGTTGAGCTGAGTCACCGTCTTCCTTTTCCGACATCCTTGACTTTTGAGCAAAGCCCCCCGTTGACAGCATTGCTGGGCTGCCCTGGTGCCTGCACGGTCAGAGGCCCAGGGACCGCGTGCACCTCTGTGCCGGTCCTCCTGGAGAACCACTGGTCTTCTGGGAATTCGACTAGGCCAGTTTCAAAAGCTGCAATTCCAGGGAAGACCTATTAAGTTTCCACGTCCAGATGCTATTGGGCCCATGAGGTAAACTTTTTGTCTGAACTCAATTAAGCAGCTGGAATGCAGGTGAGAACATATTCAGGGTTTCAGTTGTATTTATAATTGCTCACTGGTCTATTAATAAATTCCCTCAATGAAGCTGCCATGCAACCCAAAGTGGGAATTCTTTTCCGTATCGGTGTTAAGCTTTTAGCACGTCATGACAACATTTCAGTTTAGTCTTGGATTTAACAATATATTTCTTTGTATAAAATTAGAATTGGATTTCAGCCTCAAAATCTGCAGTTGTGATTGTGATTGAATCTTTCTTGCCTATTTTATGTCTATTCCAGTTTATCACTATTGGGAAAGGCTTCAAGTAGGTGAATTTCACAGCGATTTTAAGATGATTACTCTGCTATAATGACTTAAACGTATTGAATGGCTTTGAATGCCTTTTAATTAAAAGGGCAGTCGGCTTTTATTTGGTGACATGAGTTCAGTGGAGCCTCTTATAAAAATACCGTATGTAGGTATTTGCTGTGTGATCAGTATGTATATAAACAAAACCAACAGACTTACTGCAAGGTAGTTCTCTGCTAGGTATTTGTTTTGACCTAAAATCATTCCTAAGGGAATCATTCCTTTCTTTCTTCACTGTATTTCTCACTGACAAATTAATAATTCATTCCTTTTGACAAAGAAGGAAATGAAGATGATTTCTACAAAACAGGGTTTGTCATTTTTTAAATAGTACCCTGGGACAGTCTTATGCATGCCTGTCATTTTCTATCTAACACCAGTTAGTACGTGGGAAAGCCCATTATAGAAAAATTATCTCCCTGCTATTTCCAAGCCTTGTATGATTTAAAATTGGTTGGAAGTTTTTAAATGCTATAAATTGTCACATAGTACAGGTTGAGCATCCCTAATCTGAAATCCTAAATGCTCTGAATTCAGAAACTTTTTGGGCACTGAAATGATGCCAGAAGTGGAAGATTTCACACCTGATCTCACGTGACAGGTTGCAGTCAAAATGCAGTTAAAACTGTGCTTCATGTGCAAAATTATTAAAAATATCATATAAAAATTACCTTTAGGCTATCTGTATAAGGTGTATATGAAACATAAATGAATTTTGTTTTTAGACTAGGGTCCCATCCCCAATATATCTCATTATGTATATGCCAATATTCAAAAATCTGAAAAAATATGAAATCCAAAACACTTCTGGTCCTGAGCATTTCAGATAAGGGATACTCAACCTGTACAACCCATTCAGGCAAAACCACTTCCATGTGTGCAAAGCTTTCCCTAGAATGGAGGAACTGCCACAAGCCTACCATGTGTTGCTACATTTCCTAGGCAGAGCACATACATATGTGGCTAACACATGGATATTTTCTGTATCCACATGATTTTTCATAAAGCTACATTTTCAGAAAAAGATCGGGAAAAAAAGATGACTCATGTGTTTGAGGGATTACATTTAAAATGTTCCTTTGTGTGCAGAAGAAATATTCATTTGTAGATTAGCATTTGGAGGAAAATTTGAATTTAAGTAATAAAAAGATGAATGGCAAGAACAGGGACTTTGTAAGGATTTTATGAAATTCAAATCTTTCTATTGAATAGCCTTTCTGGGGGCTACCAAGAGAAAACTGGAAAAACCAAGTACCTGATGTTTCTTCCTTGGCCATCACAAGCAAAAGGTTCTTAGATTTCTCTGCCATGTCATGTGGAGGGTCTCTCCACCTAAGAAATATAAAAGAAAAACCATCTTGAGTCTAACAACAGATATTTGAAAACTAAACTCAAGATTAAAGTAGACCGTGGTCTCCATGGGAGAACACAAAATACCCAGGGCTGGGCATATAGAAGCATTAATAAAATTATATCACGCTACTTAAACACCGTCACCCCTAAAAATATTCTGAGTGGCCACAAGTAAATGAATAAATTCTCTCCAAAAGATTCTCTAGTTAGTTAATTCTCATCTAGGACAAAATCTCCAATGTGTGGAATAATTAAGCCAGAGCTTTGCTACAACAAAAATCTCAGAAGTATTCACATTATTTTTTTCTGAAAAAAATCTAACTTATTTTTTTACCTGTACTTTAGAACATATAGATACTTTTTTCTTGTTCTGAAATATCCTGGAAAAGGTTTTCTTGAGTATCAGGAACTGAGTATAAGCACAGATTCCCAAAGAGGCTACCATCAAGGAAGAAGAAACAGACCTCTGTGAATATCAAAATGCAAAGGTTATTAACTGTGTTAGTTTCCTCCTGTGGTGCAGCAGTAGTTCCATGGCAGGAAAAACACCACGTGTTTATTGTCTCTCAGTCTCGATGTGTCAGGAGTTCCTACATGGCTTACCTGGGTGCTCTGCTCGGGGCCTCACCAGACCTCCATCAAGGTATCAGTCAGAGCTGTGGTCTCTTTGAGGCTCCACTGGGGAAGGACCCACTTCCAACGCCACATGGCTGTTAGGATTGCTGTCAGTATCAGTTCACTGTGGACTGTCAAAATGAAGAGCTCAGTTTCTTGCTTAGTTGTTACCTAGAGACCACCCTCAGTTTCTTGCCAAATGTGCCTTCCTAGCATGGTCACTTGCTTCCTCAAACCCAGCCAGGAAGTCTCCTCACAAGACGGGCATTGTGATCTTATGTAACATAATCACAAGAGTGACATTCCATCACCTTGCCATATTCTGTCCATTGGAAGTAAGACACAGGATCTGTCCACACTTCAGAGGAGGGGGTGGCCCAGGGTGTGAAGTCAGGAGGCAGGATCCTTGGGATCGTCTAGAGTCTGTGTGCCACATTTGATTCTCTAACCCTAACCCTAACCCTAACCCTAACCCATCCCTCCTTCCTCCTCCCATGTGCAAAACGCATTTCACCCACTCCCAAGGTCCCCAAAAGTCTTATTCCATTTAATCATCTCCCCTAAGTCCAGAACCTTATCATGTAAATCAGGCCCAGGTGTGGACAAGAGCCCTGGGGTGTAGTTCCCATCTGTCAATCTCTAAAAGAAAAGAGACGAGTTAGCTGCCGACAACACACTCAATGTACAGTGGTGGGACAGGCCAAGGATGATAGCTATAGACATTTCTGTTCAAAATGCAGGGGGCTGGAAATTACAAAAGAATCACTGCTCCTTAGCAATTCTTCTGTCTAGCTGGGCAAGTCTTAGGAATTGTGTGATTAAGTTTCAGGTCCAGGCGTGATGCTCCAGGATTCTTGGCTCTGCCTTCTGGGTTCTTAGTTCTGCTTCCTGAGTCATCCTTCTTTCTCTTGAAGGCGGCATGTGCGTGCAGCTGGTGGGCTAATCAGCCTCCTTCCTTCCAGTAGAATGTGAGGCTGCCGGCAGCCTCCTTGCATTTGTACTTTCTCTGTCCCTTTCCGTCCCAGCTGGTGGTATTTTTGTGGAAATAACTTTCTGAAAAGCTCTATGGGCCTTCAGTGGATTTCCCTGGGGTCTGCTCCACTAAACAGAAGCCGCACTCAATCCTTTTTCAGGTTGACCTTCTCTCCCTTGGGGTCCTGCTGGGATGGCCGAGGGACACCCTCAAGCTCACTAGAGGCCTCTGGAGTGACGAGAGGACCTATGAGGCACACATTTGCTCTCAAAAGGGCCTGTTGTGTGACTAAACACTACTCTGATTCTTTTATCTTCCTGAGATTGTAACAAAAGGTTGTACAGTCATACCCTCAGCTTCCTACCGTGGTGTGCCCACCTTCCCCGACAGTGCTTGGCAGCAGTTTCTACATGGAATTATAAGAAAGACCATTATTTTCATAGAGACTAGGTTTGTGGAAAAATGGATAATTTATGGAGAAACAATGCTGAGTCATTAATTGGCTTTTAAATGCAAAACGGAAATGAGCAGTCATGGGCAAAATTAAAATCTTAATTTTTAATGCATCATGAAATGCATCTGTGCCTTCCAATGCTTTAAGAAACTAGAAACTCAAGAGAGCCAAGAAAACTTCCAAGACATTCAGCTCATTATTTGACCTAAGTCAGCAGCATGTTGAGGTCTAGAGTGAGGAAGAACCAGCTGCCAGCCCACTGTGTAGATATGTTATCCATGACTTAATAAAAATCTTAAACAGGCAGAGCTATCAAGGGAACTGACTTCCCAGCACCACTGTCGTTTTTTTTTGGGGGGGGGATGCTTTCTCACAATTGCAGAGGGTCCAGACTTAAGGGCTCGCAAGGGCTTTTCCTCTGAGCAGCCTCTTCCAGGGTGAATTCCTTAGTGAAACCCCAGACACACGGAGACACAGAGCTAGCCCAGCAGTTTCTAGTCCCTCTGATTTTTCTTGTTAGAGATGCTGCAATGTCAGAGGGTGACACCCTAACAGATCCTGGTGTGGCTTGTTTCATGGATACTTTAGAAGAAGAAAGAGGAAAGAAGAAGAAGAAAAAAAAAAGGAAGGCAAGTTATCGACAACTTTAAAATGCAGCCAATAGATAATTTATTCCCAGTGGCTGAAAGTTCCATGCCACATGCCCAGGTTGGAGTAGATTTTTAACTATAATAACATGCTGAACATTTTCAGAGGTGGCCTGGTGTAGACAAATGTGAGAAAGTATTTGTGAACCATGATTTCTTTTGCCATGGGAAAGTGGTAGCTCAGTTGCTATGCTTTTTATTGAAAGTCAAAGGTTTTATAAGCACTTTTAGTAAGGTTTTCCATTGCCTTCCTTACCTTTTTTTTTGTTGTTTGATTTTGGGTTTGAAAGCTGAAATTAGAGTCAGGTTGTCTAGGAAGTCCATACCTTTTAAATGTCAGTGAATCAGCTTGGTAACAGGAGATGGCCTTCTCCTTCTCGTTCTACCCACAGTGAGCTACACATAGATATTTTTAATTAAATGCTGAGAGTTCTGCTATTCTGAGTTTTCTTGACTTCTGCAAAATGTGTTCTCAAAACAAATGTCAATTTCCTCTTGGGATGCTCCATGCACCGACACATATGTTAATATTTACTTATTGTAACTCTACACATTTGCACATGCCTCCTGAGGTCAAATTCTTTTCATCTACTGTGTCCTCACTTTCATCTTGGCTCTTCCATCCAGAGGCCGTGCTCCCTAATAAGAAGGCTCCTCCCTTTTCCTGCTCCATTGAGAACATCCACTGGCCCTGAGCTCTGATGCCTGCAGGCGACTATAGTTACTAGCTTAAGAGAGAGACCTTACGCTTTTCTGTTGTCTTAAAAATTGAACAGAAGAACAGTGATTAACTGTTCAGTTACATTGACTGCTCTTGTCATTGAAAGTTTAGAGAAACTAAACCATTTGCCTGATTGGTTCTCAATTCTCTGGGGGCTCCTTCAGCCCCTACACAACAGCTGTCTTTCCTTGGAAGGAAGAGGAAGGAAGAATTTGGACTCCACTGTTTGTTTTTCTATACACTCACACAGTGGCCATATCTTATTTCCACTGTACCCAACCCCAACTCCAGCTCTTCTCATGTTCTCCAACACCGTCATATTTACCCAGCTTGGGATGTCTCTCACTTGGGTTGTCACAATCCGGATTCCTCTGGTTGGTGTTCGCTCCATCAGCTCTTCCTGCTGGTGGCCCCCCATCTGTGGAGGTGCAGACCCCATCCTGAAACAGAAGGAGTTCTTCAAATCTGAGGGGCCCCAGGCCACCCTTGGGATGAGACACCAACCCTCAGAGACCAGTCTTCAACCTAACTCTGATGGTGCTATTATATCTCTGGAGCTCTGTGGAACTTTCTTCGTTCCTTATAGAGTTCAAGTTTTCCCACCCTATTTGATAAAGATAGATCATTCCACTTCCTGTTGCCTTTTTCTGCTTTTTCCTTTGCAAAAGAAAAAAAGACCTTTCTTCCTTCACTCTTCCCATTCCTTCCTTCCATGCTCTTCCAGAACATCAGCAGGTGTGCAACACGCCCCATCCTATGGGCATCCTTCAGGCCGGCCTGCGTTCTGCTTTCCGCTCGGCACCTGTTCTCTCACGTTCTCCGTGGAGCTTTTCGGGCTTGGTGGGAAGACAGTTCCATCTTACCAGCATTTGCTGTCGGGAAACCACACCCTGCAGTTTCCTTCCCATGGTTGCTGGCTACCATTTGCCCTTATTTTCTACTCCAGAGATGTGCTTCATTTTCCACGTGCAAAGCACAGTGATACCACTGTACACTAAGACAGCGTTTCCTGCCCTGCACATTCTGAGCTGTGTCCATTTTGCCGTGTTTATCTTTGGCTGTGAACACCTGTGATGAGAAAGCCCTCTGTGCTTCTCTTTTCCTAGTGCCCTGCAGTGTAAGGCATTTATTAATAATGATGACAATAAAGGTGCCGAACTTAGGCCAGCAAGTCAGAACCTTTGCCTCCTGTTTCTTAAGGCAAATGGGCTAGCAAGGGAGGTAGGCACGAGGAAAAGTCTTGCTTTCTAATATTCTCTGGAAGCTAGATGTGGGTTTAGAATATGGACTATGAAATTTGAATAGTCCTTTAAATCTGCAGTCCCCGGCCTGGTACCAGTCGTGGCCTCTTATGAACTGGGCCACTGCCTGAGCTCCATCCCCCCACCTGACACCCCCTACCCTTGGTCTGTGGAAAAATTGTCTTCCATGAAACTTAGGAACTGGGGGCCACACAGCAGGAGGTGAGCAAAGGAAGCTTCATCTGTATTTACAGCTGCCCCCCGTCACCGCCTGAGTTCTGCCTCACTCACCTCCCTGCATTCCATGGAAAAATTGTCTTCCGTGAGACCGGTTCCTGGTGCCAAAGAGGTTGGGAACTGCTGCTTTAGTGTGTCTCACTCACTACATTTAGCAAAGTTCAGAGTAACTTCTTCCTTCTTATGAGCTGCAACTTATAGGCTATAGCTATACAGACTGTCTCCTTCTTGTTTTTTGTTTGTTTGTCTCCCTCACTTCAGTTCATTTCACTTGTAGTAGTAAAGATTCAAGAGAAATGTGAATCATTATAGGAATAAAGGAGGCCGTGGGTATTTGGCTATAAGTTGGCAAAATGAATGTCTATGTAGGAGTATAGAAATGCATCCCATCACTGCAAAATGAGACTAATATTCATAAAATTGTATAGTAATTCAATTATTTTTGAATAACTGGTGGTCTTTCAAATTAAGGTTGTTTGGCATCATTATGAGAGCTGACATATAAACTTAAAAATACAATAACCTAAGTCATATGCAGCATGGACCTTCATGCTAATGTCATGCTTTAACTTCTCTTTAACTTATCCTGATATAAATATAGGACTTATTTGATTCAAGAACGAGAAATGAATTCCAAATAAGGCTATGCTGACTCTGTAACTGCTGTATCTTTCAATGTTTTTATGTTTAGAAGGTAAATGCCCTACTTAGATATTTTCTGTACGCTCTTACTTTTGGGTATCTGTTTGAAGGGTGTTGTTTTGTTTTGTTTCTCCTTTAATTGGCTGCACAGGAAGATCCATCCTGCATTGTGAGTTCCGCATCTCCGTCATTGTCTGCCGTGCATCCCATTGTCTGTGCACACACAGCATGGCCAGCGCCACATCTGCCTCCCGTCCTGTGCGACCACTCTGAGTACAAAAGCCCCTTCACGCAGAGCATGCCCATGTGTTCAACATCTGGCACACGGATGGAGAGCGGAAATGTCAGTGACCCCAAGCGGCACTAATCAGTCTCCTTTTCCTCTTGGTTTCCTCATTACAGATACTGCAACGAGCACTTGCTGTGCCCCCCACACGTGTTCTGGACGGGCTGGGGTCCTTGGGAACGGTGCACGGCCCAGTGCGGGGGCGGCATTCAAGCTCGCCGCAGGACCTGCGAGAACGGGCCTGACTGTGCGGGCTGCAGCGTGGTGAGTGTCTGCACTCGGCACATACGGAATTCTCTGCCCACACAGATGCTCTGCACACACTAGGTGCTCTGCCTGCGCTAGGTGCTCTTCAGACACTTTATGCTCTGAAAAGGTGACATATCTAGACATTAGGTGCTCCCCACACAATAGTCCCACACATTAGGGGACTCTCCCACACTAGATCTTCCACAAACATGAGAATCTCGGCAGATGCTAGATGTTCTGCAAAGACTAAGCGCTCTGTAAACACAGCACGGGCGGCCACGAGGTGTTCTACACACACTAGATAATGTGAATCATTGGAGTTTCTCTGGTTCATGAGAATGTCTAAACAAAATACTGGAAATTCAGAGTAGCTTGGAGGCTTCTTGAATTCACATATGGGATACACTGTCCTAGGAGTTTTTCAGTTCTGATTTCTGAGCTATGACAAAAACATCAGCCTGCTTAACTGTGGTCACTACGTCTGGTTTGCAATGTGGAGTAATGTCCCATGCTGCGTCCCCACCAAGGCAAAGAACAAATGCCATGGGAAGAACCTGACACACTCTGGGGACTGGGAAACTACATGGAGCTGTGTTCAGAGTGAGTCGGTGCCCATTCAGAGGGAATATAAGAAAACTTATGGTTTTGTTTGTCTTCTGCCTTAGCAGGTCATATTTCTTTTAACGCTTTAAACTGTCTAGTAAAATTTCACTTACTCAGGCTCTTTTCAAAAGGCCTGCTCTTGCTCTTTCTGTGTCTTCTGGAAGAGTGACTGAGTATTGACACCTTCCGGGCACTCACCTCTTCCCCCTTCCCTGGTGCTGGCCCCACGGAGGGGACGCAGAGGGACAGTGGCCGGCGTTTGGGTGGAGACACTCAGCAGGAGAGGGTCTGGCTTGGCGTCCTGGCTGATGTTTCCAGCTGGCCTTTGAGCACTTTCATCTCTTGGTTCATGAGGCTGAGCGATGTTTCTGTGCAGCTGTAAAGCCTGTTTTTGTGAGATGCAAAAACCACACAGCCCAGATAGCCCTGGGAAATTTCAGGAGAGGAAGAGGGTTATGAGGTGCTTTGTCAGATATTACACCGGGCCCAAGGAGATTTTTGTTATTGGGATCTTCAATTAGATTTCTTCGCCTTCATACTAACAAAGATACTGTCATGGCTCTAACAGAATCTATTATGGATTATAAAGACAGTTGTTTCCAGATCAGCTTGAACTATAAGCCATGAAAATTTTAGGGTATAGTTTAGGATTATATATTTATTAATATTTCAGATGTTGAAATTTAAGACTATTTATTTTAAATAATTTTAAATGGAGAAATCTATGAATATTCGCATGTTCTAGGAAAACTATTCAAAGGGTATAGCTTTATGCTTTGCTAAAGTCTATTGTCCCCTATTCCTGGTGGCATGTTGTCTGTGCACTGAGGTCTGCACTTCCATGTCAAGGTGTGTCTCACCTGCTGGGAAACCACGGGGATGAATGATCTGAGTTGATCTTACACTTTAGTTTCCAAACACTTTGCTGTATGGAGGATTCAGAAAAGAGTTCACATTATTCATTTTCTCATTGTGGATTGACTTCAATAATTATATCCAAAAACAGTTTAATGAAAGAAAAAAATTATATTACGCAAGAGTGTAGCATATCTCTTATATAGTTACTGGAATGTGTGCGTGTACAAGACACATTTGATTATAAATGTAAAAAAGTCTTTCTAAAATGTCAATGTGTTTATTGCTTTATTTATTACAGAATTATGGTTTATGAAACAAATGCAATCTCAGATTTCAAATCCAAAAAATATCACTCATGTCTCCAATGAGATTACTGTCAGTTTTTAGGTAATTGAGTGGTTTGCTTTTCTTTTTGTCTTTCCCACCAAACTTAATCTACTAGCAGTCTACTTTCAGGAAGTTGTAATTGTGGTAATTGCTCAGGAAGGAACAATCTACTTCTTGATGATAGAAATACATTTATTTTTATCCTAACATGGCTTTCCCATGCATTCCAGTTTCTCTCTCTCTCTCTCTCTCTCTCTCTCTCTCTCTCTCTTTCTCTCCCTCTCTTTCCCTCTCTCTCTCCAAAGACTAGGTCTTGCTCTGCCACCCGAGCTGGAGCATAATGGCATGATCGATCATAGGTCATTGCAGCCTTGCACTCCTAGGCTTAAACAATTCTCTCGCCTCAGCCTTCCGAATAGCTGGGACGATAGGTGTGTGCCACCACACCCAGCTAATTTTTAGTAGTTTTTGTAGAGAGAGGATCTCGCTATGTTGCCCGGCTGGTCTCAAATCCTGGCCTCATGTGATCCTCCCATTACAGCCTCCCGAAGTGCTGAGGTTACGGGGATGAGCCTCCATGCCCAGCCAGTTTCTGTCCCTCAAGGCAGCAGTGCCAGCCCACACCCATGGAGGAACACAAGCAAGATGAAGGACCAGCTTGGTTTCTTTGCATTGCTTGGAAAATCTACTCTACCAATTAAATTCCTACAAAGTTCATTTAAAAATTATAGTTTTCTGACTAAAAGCAACATTTGTGGTCTTCATCTTCCAGCTGCGATTTATAAATCTTTGGCCACGGCATGTGTTTGTTTTAGAAGTTGTCTTATCCAGAAAGTAGCTATAAGTTTAGGAAATATATTGATTTTGGAGTCATGAAGTGATCACCTGCCAATATCTAGCTGGACAGCAAGGAGGTGAGATTTCTGAATCTCAGTCTCCTCCTTCGAGAAGGGAGTGACAATTCCTCCCACCTAGAGCCACAGTGTCAAAGATAGTGACACTTACAAGGTGTGACAGAAGGTCTCACATTTGAGCCCTTTGCACTCTCATTTCTTTAATTGTTATCCCAAGGTTTCAGCTGCTTGTCTGAGCTACAGCTGGTTAAAAATGATAGTCTTCTAACAAAAATGTCATTTACCCAGTAAAGCACAGGTTTGTGGAAAGTATAAGAACCTTAATTTCCTGAGCGTTACAGCAGTTTATAGGAAGAGTTGATGATTTCAAGTATGAATTGGGTATAAAGGACTTTCCCTGCTCCACCAGTTCAAAACTGAAATTTCATGAAGATTTCCTCAGTTTCACCAGGAAATTTGTATGTCCTTGTCTTTGACTAAGTCACCAAGCCTTTATTTAAATCTCAATGAAAGAGGTTTAGTTCAGGCAGGGAAGGCCCCTTGCCAGGAACAGTCAGCTCTCTCCATGACACGCTGCGTGTAAAGTTCCCAATGCTGAAGGCTTGAGGAACCTGATCCCGGAGTTAGTTTGTGAGCTGATTGACAGACACAGAGTGGGGACCTGGATCTCATGCTGCCACTCAGTTGTGTGAACCCGAGACCCGCTCATTGCCCTCTGGGGTTCCTATCTGTCCCGAAAAGTTCAGGGCCAGGCCCTGAAGTCATTGATTCTGTGATCCTGGCACCCCTTCTCTGGCCCCTGAGGCATATGTGTCCAGCTGATTGCCACTTCCAACAAATGTCCCTCCCTGGTGGCTGAGACCTCTGATGAGCTTGGGATGAGCTACACCAGGACACTTAAAGAACAGACATTTACTTCCCACTTCGAAGAAAGCGAAAACCACAGGAGCACATGGGGTCCTCTGGTTCTTGCTGCCCTTTCCCAGGGCTGCATGTCATCCCTGCACACCTATGGCTGCACAGAGCGGGTAGAAGGGGTAGGATGGCAGGTCAGAGAGGCCCTGACCTTGTGGTGTGTCCAGGATCCTTGCCTACCTGTTCCACCCCTCCAGGTCAACGTGTCCAAATGAAATAGGGGCATTCACACCTGGCTGACAGAGGTATTTGGAAGATTGCATGTGATACATGATATTTATATACACCTGAACCCAGTGCCAAATCTAACATGGGCATTCATAAAATAGAAATGATTGTCATCATGATTATTAACATCAACATAGTTTCAAGAAAAAAATGTCCTTTAATAATATAACAACTGAAATAGGCATTTTATGTTTTATTGCATTGTAAATTATTTTATATTAATATCTTATATTAACATATAGATGTTATATATTAATATTTTGCATTAATATATAAATAGCACTTATATTTTATATTAATTATGTTTGGCATATTTACATTTCATTTTTAACCTGTTTGTTAATAGTAACCATAACAATATTTGTTGGATATTGTTTTAATAATAGTAACCATAACAATACTCGTTGGATCAAGTCTTGCAAATCCCAACTTACTGTGTAATGTCAAATTAAATATTAGAAGTAAGTTATAATCATATGACCTTATAACTACACGTGTTGGAGTTGTTTAAGCATGCCACAATAGCCTGAAATTGTTTTACATATTAAAACAATTAACTTTTGTTGAATACCTAGCACATGCCATGCATGCACTAATAGTAATTAAAATGTATCATGTTTATTCTCCCTGAATCCCTGCGAGCAATTTTCATTATTACCTCCACTTAGTGATGGGAAAACTCAACTTGAGAAAGATTAACGAACTTGCCCAGTAGCAGGCAAGTTGCTAGCGGGTATGGACCGGCATTTCAGAACTGGTTTGCCTGGCACAAATAGAATTTCATGGCATGACTCCATTTGCATATTTTATTTGCTCAATGTTAAGTGATAAATGATAATTCCTTACTTTTCTTTACACTTATTTAGGTCAAGGTGTATCTTAAGAGAAGGAGGAGCTTTTTGTCTTTTCATAAGTCTTCTCTTGTCCATCAGCACCCTTGATTTTCATAACATTGAGATCATTTTCTTCCCGCCTACCATGACAGTACCATTTGGAGATAATCATGAGCATGGAAATTCATCAAACATAAACTCATAACACAAATCGTAACTCTGTGTTTTGGCTGAAAATCACAACACATGAAAGGAAGAAAGATGTAAAAATGTTGTGTTGTGTAAATAGGATTATTTTTAAATTAATGTAACTAACAATCCCCTCAAAGGTTTAGCAGATGTGTGAAAGAATAAAGCTGAAGACGGCGTCAGATACAGCTAAAATGATTTAAAAAGAGAAACAGACTTAGTACCGCCAGCACTATATTTCTTACTGAAATATCACATAAAGTATGAAACAATTGACCAAAAGCTATGATTTAAGATATCAACAGGGAGCATAGGATAAGAATTTATTTCCTAGATACAAAAGAACTGGGCCACAGAAGGCCTGGAAAGGTCAGGATGAAACGCATTACGATCGATTCGCGCTGTCAAAGGGGTTCTGTGAAGGTTAATCAGAGTTGATGTAACAGACTAGAATGGGTTTGTGTCGAATAATGGTGCAATGGCTAAATTTAGGAGCAAGTGAAACCTGGCAATTGGAAGTTTAAATGGGTGGTGATGTATAAAAACAATGACAGCATTACAAAATGCCACACTTTTGTGTAGCACATTAGGGTTTGCAAAATGTTTTTGGGAATGTCATTTCATGTAGTCTTGATTTTCCAAATGGGAAAATTGAAACCAGTAGAAAACCAGTTAGGTACCTGCAACCCTGCAGCCAGGAGAACGAGACTCCAGGGCCAGGGCTTTTCACCCAAAGGTCCCGAAAAGACACCGGATGCTGTGGCCCCCTCAGAAAGCACAGGGGCAAGAACAGTCAGGTAAATGGGCCAGAGCTAAGACCCCACACTCACGGTACGAGTTGCTTAAAAAGCCCAAACAGGTGCATTTGTATTTGTTTTAGCTCCAGTCTTATTTCTGAAAAGTCTCTGGTGAATTTGGCCCAGGCAAATAAAACATGAGCAAGCTCAATTTTCAAGGACCTCACTAGTAGAACAAAAATTATTTAAGTTCACATGACATTAATTCTTTAAAAAGCACGAGCTGCATCCGGCCTTATCTGCTTAATATTACTGCTCTTACTCAAAGTCTGGGATCAGAATCAAAGTTCAGGATTTTTCTACAAGTTACTTGCTTTTCTTGGTATTTTTATATTTTTGTATAGTTTTTGTAACTGTATTATTATTTGGTGATATTTTAAAGGATAATGTAGACATTTTTTGTAGTTTTATTTTAAGAAATGTTTTAATCTCAACTTCTGAACATGCTAATGTTTCAATGAGTATGAATAATCTATTGGTGTAATATATATATTTTAATATTATATGTAGTAAAATATTTTTCAAGCATCCTTGTAGTATATCTTATATATCATATATATATTTTTATATAGAGAGATATATATCTATATCTTATATATATATCTGATGGAATTTTGATTCCTGAGACGATAAGAAACTGTTGTTAGTTCCTTATTTTGCCTGTATCAGGCGAGTGACATTTTAATGCTCTATGGACAATTTATACCTATAGTTTTTAGAAAAAACAATTTCCCTTCTTCCCAGATGGCTAAAATTATCTCCAGTTCCCCATTTAATTTTCAGTACTACAAATATGTTAGTACTTCAAGAATATAACAACCTCCTTGCAGAGGTATCTACTTTGATTCAAATGGGACAGCTGACACCTCCTTTCATCATAAAATACAGAGAAAGGGGAACCTGGGCCAGACTGAGGTTTTTACAGCTGAACAGTTTTGAAATTGGCTGCTTGAGTGTTTGTAATTGTTATTCTAGTTTCCTTTGCATTCCTATTTGATGTTTCCTCATTGTTGAACATGGTTTCCTAGAGATCCATAATCTTGCCTTGGAGGACAGGCAAATTTGTATAAGGTGATACGTGGAAAGTTTTCTCTTTGCTCACTTATTTTTGTTTGCTTTAGTTCCTTTGTACAGTGGGACCCCAACACATGCCAGGCTCCAGGTACTTGAACACTGCCAGCTATTCTAAATTATATATGATACTAAAGTACCGGTATTTAATTTGGGCTAGATCTAGTCCCAAACGTTTACTTGCTGCCCCTAACAATACCCCTGGAGCGCCATTCACTGATGGGGACCCTCTTGCCTGGGCTATTCGTTTGAGCGACTTATTGATATGTCTAGAAGCTGTTCTTACTTTCATGAGCCAGTCGGCCTGGTTTAGATACAACTAATTTTATCCATTGTTTATGAAAATAGTACCTTATAATCCTAAAAAGGCACTTTTCTTAAATAAAATGTAATAAATATGTAAAATAGTTGACTATAACCCCATTGAAAACATACAGAATTTTTATAGATAAAGATAATATTTTTCATCACCATCATCATCAGCTATCACGATAATTGCTACATGCCAGGTATTATTTAAAGTACTTCTTAGGGAATTTATTATTTGTCCCTCTTAACAATCCAGTGACATGGTGTTCTTTTAGAGTAATCATGTCATAGATGGTAGTAACTTGGCATGAAGAAGCAGATGGCCCGGCTCGTACGCGGTGCTGCCAGCCTCAGGGTCAGACGTTTACAGTGGTAGCTGCGTGTTTCCCTCCTGCACTCTGTGGCCTCCTCTGGTATTCAACAAGTAATGTAAAAGCATAAATAATGCAGTTTTCCTAATGATAACATTGACAACAACATGCTTATAGAAATTCGGGTTACCCAGCTGAGTGCAAGCAGCAGCAAATTTGGTAACGTTAATCATCCAAACCAAAAGCTGAAGAAAAGCTAATCACTTATTGAGAACGACAGTTGACCATCAGTGACCTCCCAGTGTGCATGTAACTGAGGGCCCAATGGGATGAGAGGATCTGGGGGGAGCCCCACATATTCAGATGCGCCTGAGAGGGAATGCCCACTCCAATCCCTATCCTAAAGCCACTGTGTACAGCATACAGTTGAGCAGGCTGTGCACTGCAGAATTCCAGGGGGGTGTTAAACATTGTATAGATGCGAGTAGCACCCCCGTTGATAGGCAGTGCACCCTGGGTGCCATCCCAGCCCTGATCTGAGTGCGTGGAAACTCAGTTATTCAAAGCCCCAGAGACACACAGCCCTCCACTCTCTCACTTTGGACTGCATCGCAGGGCTAGGAGCTGAGAGGGGCGAGCCCAGCATGCTAGCTTGAGCCCTCTTTAAAGTAGAGTTTGAGACAAGGGCTTAGGGCAGGTAGTTAATTTGAGAGGTGAATCTACAGCAGCGGGTGGGAAGGATGAGGGGACTGAGGCAGGAAAGAGGGAAAGGCCCTATTAGGGTATGTTCTCGAGGTCCTCGCTGTGGGCAGTGGGACTGTTTTACCGAGAAGCCCGCAGGTGCCTCCCAGGAGTGCCCGACCTCCATGGCTCTTGTTGGATGCGAGACAGACGTGTTAGGGTGGGGACTCGTGGCACAGAATGAGAAAGAATTCTCTCGACACAAAGATAAGACTAGTGTTAAAGAAAGAAAGTTTATTTACTTACCATGTGGGGGAAGGGCTTGGCATAAAGGAAAGAAAGAAGTGCTGGCCTAAGAGGCTTTGGATTTTTATGGGGAGGCAAGGGAAAGAAAAAGTGATTGTTCTCAGAGGATAGCAGAAAACAGCTGCCTCTGTTCTTCCTCCCTCCCCCTTTTCTGTGTGGCTAGCTTATCAGGGTCCCTGGAATGTGGTCTGGTGGAAACTGGGGTCCATGCTCCTTCTGTCTGCTCACTTCTTTTCAAGTACTGGAACACAAACTCAAATAAATCAATTTAAGCCACAGCTGGTTAATCAAACAAAGGGGCAGTCGTGCTGTGATCTTTCTCTTCAAAGGGGCAATTATGTGTTTTGAGTCTATTCCCCTTTCTTTCTGATAGTTTATTTTTCTCCTTTAGATAGTTTATTAGTAAGGCCATCCTATCAGGATGCTCCCAGATTGCAGCCTCACAAGCCCAGCAGTCTCCTGGGGCTTCCTAGAAAACCCCCAACATTAAAAACCACAGAAAGTGACGTGTGTCCGCAGGCGGATGATGCTGGCAGAACACTGCCCGCCACCTCGCTGGCAGCTAGGACCGCAGGGGGCCGAAGGGCTGTGCAGTCCCAAAAGCATGTGCTAAACTTGGTTTCATGGAAACACATCCTGAACACACTAGAACAGATCAATGAGGACAGGATTTCTGAAGCTGCAGTCCAATAATTGGGGTTAAACACTGCCTGGGCCCTCCTGCCCTGCAGGGTGCCATAGACCCGTGGGAACTTTCCAGCCATCAAATAGCCGTGGATACTTCCTATTGGGCCAGATTTTACTCTGTTTCCTCTCAGTTATTTTTGTTGAGCACAGTGTTTCTCCATCATGTGCACCAGTTTTTGCCTTGGATACATGAAAGAAAAGCCACTGGGTTTCTGGGAAAGGTTTCCTTGTTCCTTGGGAAAGGATGTAGGAGAGGACGGCTCCTTTCTTCCTCTGGATACTGGTATGTCCGGTTGTGAAACTGGAGCCCACCTGCTGGCAGCCTGAGGGAGGAAGAGTGAGGCAGGGAGGCAGAGCTGGAGACATCGAGGGGTTCACCTCCCCAGGAGCCACCTTGATGGGGACGGGCTAAGTTGCGATATCAAGAGGTCCTGGTGGCTTCAGCTAGTTTGAGTCAAAATCATTCTAACTGCTTTCTTCTTCCCTCCCCCTTCAAATATCATTTAATATCTGACATGCAAAGGCATCTTCTTCCTTAACAATTGCTGCATCTGATAGATGATCTAGGGATATTCATGTGCTCCATTAGCAAGAACGCTAAACAGATGACCTTGACCTGCCTGAAGAAGGTCACAGTATGAACTCTTACATTGCACTGTAGTTGTAAAATGCATTTACTTATATTTCCAAATATTCTTCTGCAAGAGAAATGATTGATCTCCCCAGCTGAAACTTGATATTACATCCTCATAAGCATGAGAATACAAAATTTGCTTTCTTTTGTTTTGAAATATCTCAGTGAAGAGCTTGCAAATATGAAAGATTATCAGAGTAAAAATGCCACATTTTGTTAAAATAGGCTTGAGTGTTTTGAAAAAGTTAGTATCGGTACACAAAGTCGAGTGGTACAGCAGATGGCCACAAAAATATGAGTTTTCTAAAATTTAGCACTGAAAGTTTGGCAATCAAGTTTAAGAATGATGCATGACACAGATGGAAAGAAAAGAAAAATGATGAGTTATAGGAATTAATCCATCAAGAATCTGCCTCTAGGACATATAAATAATCATCTACAATCTCTGGAAATTGCAATTGGTATGGAGATCTGGAATATTTCAAAAATATGTTTTATTTATAGTGTTGGAAGAATCTGTTGTACAAATTTCTTTGGCTTTAAAAAATTATGTTTTTTCTGTCTATAATAATTCAAATTCAGTGATTGTAAAGTTAATTGAAAGAAGTTTTTATGAAGAGAGATTTTCTGCTGTAAAAGTGGCTTCTGTTACACACACATTTTTCCTTTATAATTTTCCAGTAAATTCCATGATAATATCCTCTAATACCTGATATTAAAATAGGTAACATTTATGTATAGAAACACACTGATAGTATTTTCAGTCATAGTAATTTCTACTAAATGTCCACGATTTTAAAAATCTTTTATAGGCCTATATGAATAGACAGTACATGCAAAACAAACAGATTCTTTTAAAGGCATAACAAATACTCAGCCATAGGAAATCCCCGTTTCTGTTTTTAAAAATGTCAGAATTTTAACTGTTAACAATGAGAACTTGAATGTGGCTTTACAAATTTAAAGTCTTAATAGCAGTGTCTTTAAAATTAATCAGAGAATGTTCTTTTCCAAATGCATCTTCAGTCTTTGATTATAGTCCTGCTGACAGTTTTGAGCCAACCATGAATTATTCATAGAGAACATTCACTGGGTCTTTCCGTTGATTTAATGTCCCCTTCAAATTGGGCACTTATGTCTGTTCAATTACTATAGCTCACCTTGTCTACTTCTGGTTGGACCAGGTGCTTCCCACTGAAATTAAAAAGACAGTTCTCTCTTGGAGTATTGTTTCTCATTCACATTTTTAAGGAAAAGATTTGGATATCCAGCCAACTTACCCTTAAGGGATATACTGATGTTGTCCTTCTCATTGGCAGCTGAAGACTCCCTGCCCTGGTGTGCAGTTTGTATCATCAAGAGTAGGATCTTGTATTCATGTGCATCTTTGGATAATTCATTCTTCCCTCTGCTTGCTAAAAAATCATATTTCATCCCAGCATATCACTGTACAGGCTGAGATGTTGCTTCAGGAGGCTTCTTCATGCCTTAGGACGGCCTGGGCCATGACTGCGTGAGAACAACATTCTCCTCACCCCATCACCCCAACCTGAAATCTTTGGCTCTAATTAGCATTAACTCTACTCATCCAACACACAGAAAAGGTGGAGACAAGCAGAGCCGTGACCCATTGCAGGTTCCATGTTGTAAAGGCCAACATACTGCCTCAGCAGGCTCATTGCTAAACCCTTTCTAAAATCAAGTAAATGAACAATTGAACAAAAACCTGCAAAGGCATACCTCTGATCAAAAGATTTTGTCATCTACTTAATTGATTGTGCTGCTTGTGGTGTGGTCTTTGTTCGCTTGGTTTATTCAGCTTCTGAAGACCTGCATGCATCACAGTCTTAATGGATCATTTACCTAAACTCACACTTCTACGCCTGGAATCTGGCATCTTCATTTTTCACTCATTTTTATTCCACCATTTCTTTAAGTAAAGATGAAGCTTCTATCCTGTTACGGGCTCCGGGGCTAGCAGTGTGAATAAGGGGGGCACAGTCTCCGCTTACAATTGCAGAAGGCGAGTGTGCACGTGTGAGTGCTAGATCCAAATGGTCTTGGAACTGGTTCATTCTCCACATTGTTTTTGTGTGCTGATGCTGTTGTTCACAATAAATTTCCCTCCTTTCTTAAAGTAAATTTTATTGTGTTTATTTAAGATATACAACGTGATGGTATAATATACATAAAGATAGTAAAATAATTACTACAGTGGAACAAATTAGCATATTCACCATCTCCCATAGGCACTCATTTCTCCTCTCTATGGCAAGAGCAGCTGTAATCTAGTCATTTGGTGAAATTCCTGAATACAGTATACTACTACTAGTTATAGTCCTCATGTGGTACGTTAGATCTTTAAACTTGTTCATCACATTTGCTGCTTTGTGTCATCTGACCAACATCTCCTCACTTTCTCCCCTCCCTTCCTGCTGAACTAGGGGCCACTGTTTTATTTTCTATCTCTATACATTTGACCTTTTTATTCTTTGGATTTCACATATAAGTGAGATCATGCAACATTTTTCTTTCTATGCCTGGCTTTTGTTACTTAGCATGATGTCCTCCAGTTACATCCATGTTGTGACAAATGTCAGTATCTCCTTTATAAGGCTGAATAACATCCCACTGCATGTGTGTGTGTGTGTGTGTGTGTGTATCTCACTGATCCTTTGTCCATTTCATCTATTGGTGGATATCTAGATTGTTTCTAAATGAAATGGCAACCTATATGTTGGGGGGAAATATTTACAAACTATATATCACGTAAGTGATTAATATCTAAGATATATAAAGAGCTTATACAACTCAATAGCAAGAAAATGTGTCACCTGATTAAAATATGGGCAAGGGGCTTGAATACACATTTCTCCAAAGAAGACATAACTATGGCCAACAGGTAACTGAAAAGGTGCTCAAATTCACTGATCATCAAAGAAATACAAATCGAAACCACTATGAGATACCACCTTACATCTGTTATCAAAAAGATAAGAGGTAACAAGTGCTGGTGAGGGCAGGGATAAGGTAGATCACGCGGCGCTGGTGGGAATGTAGACTGATACAGCCAGACTGGAAAACAGTGTGGAGATTCCTGAGGAAATTGAAAATAGAAGCACCATGTGACCCAGCAATCCTTCTTCTGGGCATATACCCAAAGGAAATGAAATCACCACCTCGTAAAGATATCCGCGCTCCCATGCTCACTGTAGCCTTATTCACAATATGTGATATACTCTTAGTGCTGATTCTCAATTAACAAGGATGGGGTGGGCTGTAGAAATAGTCCGTGTGTGTGTTTATAGAAATGTAGCCGGAGGATTTTAAAATTAGTTTTGATCACATGATGCTTGTTATTTGGCTTGGCTCATGGCAGACCATTCTTCCTTTTGTAGAAGTGACAGTGTTTAATTATAACAATGACATGTTTTAATTTGTGTTTTGCTTAAGATTTGCATTTCCTATTTTCTTACTTATTTTATCCGAGTGCCTCCAGTGATATTATTGAACATGGGTAATTTCAGTTGTTAAAACGATCCACATACATAATAATTTTCAAAGAAACTTATAATTAACTAAAGAAAGAAGCAACAGATGTTAGAGTGTGAAAAAATTATTTTACAACATTGAATATTTTTCATAGATGCCATGGTTCCTTTCTTCTCAAGTAGTATCCCTTTAGTAATCCTAAAGGCTCTTAAGAACTGGGGCCTAGATCAGAACTCTTCTAAGTGAATATGAGAAAGGATACAAGCATCTACTGTTATATTTAGGGGATTTTTTTTTGCTAATATTTCTAAATAGGAAAACAAGGTTACATTCAGAAGACTTTAAAATTTGTCAGTTAAAAAAAAATTGCTTAACTGTGTTTCTCTATGGTCCAATGATGCTCCACAATAACTGACATTCTTAGAACAGCTGTCTCCGCGTTTCCCTCTCCAGCATACTTTTTTCAAGATCTGTTGGACTTGCAGACTCTCATGAGGCTCTGCTGTGAAAGAAATAGTTGCAAGGAAGACTTTTGAAGATAGCGTTGACTCAAACCATATCGCATTTTCTGCATTATTTTATACGCCGTGCTGCGTGAGAAAGTAACATCCACAACTGTAATTTGGCATCTTCCATCGCAATGTCAGACATTTCCCACATCTGTTCCAGTAGATCCTAATCCCATGAAATTGCCCCATTTGAGGCTGTTAGACAGCAGTCCCCGAAGGAACTCTAGTGTCAGTGTGTGGGAGAAAAAATGACAGTGGCTAAGAGAAGGAAGCTCTGGAATCCACCTTATAAGACTACTCAGGCTCCACACATGAAACCAGAAACGCATGAACCGTAAGCCTCTCATACTCAAAGGAGAGACAAAAATAGCGGAGGCAAACAGATGGAATCCAGACATCAAAAGGAGCCCTCTGACATTCGCCAGGCACTTTTCATTATGAAGTTTATTTAATTGATTTATTTCTCTTATCTCCTTGCAACTGCTAATAGCTTTTAGTGATAAGGCCTTGACGTCTGGAAATGAAGAGGAAAGGAACTCTGCCCATGACATGCATTTCTTTGATAATTAATTTCTCTAATGCTGGGTGTGATCTCACATGATACTGTTCATTTCTAAATAGTTTTACATATAAAGAAATTTCTCAATGACTTCAATGACTGATTCACGTCTGTGGTTCTATAGTGTGCAAGATTCTCAGATCATACATCTTTGTATTTAGTCAACCAAAACTGTTGCATACCTACTGCGTGTAAAGATTTGGTACGATGGAATCCGTGCAGATGGATGCAGTAAAATTTCTTAAGGAGCCTGCTTTCTAGCTTAGGAGAAAAAATACAGTTCAAATGGCTAGAAAAGAAGAGAGAAGTCACACACATCAAGGAAACAGTCAAGAGAGAACACTGAGGGAGAACTACAGAAGGAGAGGTTACTTCTGGCTGGAAGGGCAAGCACCTTACCATGTGTGGCAGGACTTGGTAAGGTCCTGCCACACCAGGACCTTACCAAGGTGCTTCCCCCTGAAAGGACGCGTGTGTAGGCTGTGGCCCGGGGGATGTGGGGTTCGCACCCGGAGCTGTAAGCAGCATCATTTGCAGGTGCATAGAGAGGTGTGGCAGGACACAGATTTAGACAGTCAGTTGTCATCTTTCCTGAAAGGTCTTGAATGCCAGGCTAAGGGGTGTGTGGTCACTCGACTCTCCTGAACTTGCTATTGCAGTTATACAGTTGGAACTGTACTAACTTCCTTGAGTTAATATTTCCCCAGTATAACTATTAATGATTTCAAAAGCTATAAGCTACATCACATCTTAAATTATTTTCCCTTACAGGGAAAAAAAAATCATGTTGATTTTACTATTTAAAAGAAATAAACTTTCTAATTATATATACATGCATAATATTATGTGTACAAATATGTACATAAAAATATGTTATACAAACTTGAATTTAGTCCAATTTCAAAGAGGAAATTTCCATTAATAGTGTAATAAACTAATTTGTTTTTAAACTTACTAATACCGAAAAGGAATATTTTATGATTTTATAATCAAGGATAATATTTTATTCATTATTGTTTTCTCAACACCTAGCAGAGTATAGGATAGTGAATGAATGGACCTCGTTATTAAATGTATGCATTAATTTTTTAAAGACAATGGCAATTTAGGAAAATATTGTTACCATCTTTGCAAATGAAGTACTTATTCCTGTGTATTATATTGCTCCTGTCTACTCCTGCTCCATGGTTCATTCTCACAGTCTTTTACAGAGGAGTGTTTTTGTGGTTACTGTTCTCTTTCAGAGATTCTTCACACCCAAATGGAGCTGCCGTTAGTTCATGTTTAATTTTTCTTTCCATGATATTTGCTTATGAACATCTCATTTCTTGTTCATATTCTTAAGTTATTTCAAGTTATTTCTAATTAGCTTCACCAGGCTGCTCCAAACGATGCAAATTACCACTGAAAACCAGTATGCCTGCAATAATAGTATAAAAGTTCATTAAACTTGCTTTTGATATTAGCTTATACTTGGCGGTGACCTTCCAAGACCTTATCAGGGCCCCACTGGCAAGCTAGAGTACATGAAACTAATTCGGAGCACCTCATTAGAAAAGAAAATCTGACTTTAATATTTTAAAGTGGCATGGATTCCAATATTTGAGCTTCCCTGTGTAAATAAGATTGTAAACATAATGACCCCAAGCCCTTTTTAGACCATCATCTCCTGTGTTCATCAAAGGTCTTATTTCCCTTGGTGCACGTCACGCACATCCACCCAGGTCTAGCCTAGCTGGGTTCCCTCAACAAACCAGTCTTGAACATCTATGAGTATAAGGCCCACCTCGGGCTGCAGCTGGATGGAATATGAATCTGGGTGACTTGCTGTGCTTGACCTAACAGAGCTCTCACTCTGGGAGGAGAACCATACTAAAGACCACATAACACGATGCCTGGTAGAAAGCGTCCTAGCTGAATGCAGGCTCCAGGTGTTTAAAGAATCAAAGGAGTCAAGCTCGAAACTTTGAGCCCCTGATACATGTGCTGGCTTCTCTGACAAAGTCCCGTGTCATCATTTGGGTGTCTGGGCGTTTACTGAGATTCCGGGAGACCAGTGCTCAATGGGACGTTTCATACAAAGGGCACTGCCGGGCCACTTGCTCCAGCAAGAGGGCCTGGCGCTGGCATCGATGGAGGCTCTGGCATTTCACTAGGGATGTGTGTGGGGTGGCTTGCCTCTGCCCCGAGGGCTGTGAGAGTGCCCCACTGTGTCCACTGAGGAACCTCACAGTTTACACTGCAGAATAGGGGCTTGCCTGTGGGCCTCCAATACAGTTGTCGTGTTTTCCCATGCACTGCAAAGCTCATTGAAATCAGTGAGTCTTTTAGGCTGTATCTGAAGCTGGAAATATAAATATTTCTGTCCCATTGGGACTGATGTTAAATTTTATAAACCACAATTCCTGGGGCCATTAAGCAGTCATGATTTTATGTGTGGGCCATCCCGAAGGGATCTGGCAGGAGTTTTCCTTGGGTGCACAGATCTTCCATGATCTTCTCAGGCCCTCTCCTGCTCTCTCGAGTCTCGTTGGCCATCCTCAGCTCTGTATTATTTGCACATGTGCCCCGTGGGTCACAGCATAATGAGAGCAGTCTGGAAAAGGGAAACCCTATTTCATCCTGATCGCTGGGTAACAGACTTGAACCTTAGGTGTGAAACTATTAGAATTCTAAAGCAAATTGGTAATTTTAAATATTTTGACCATTGGCTTCTACTTTGTACTGGATGTTTTTCAAAAAGAAAAAAAAAGTAATTAATGGATGTTGTAACTTTCTTTCTGAGTAGACTTTGTTCCTTACCTCTTAGCAGAATTTGAAACTTCCTTTTTGCTATGCTAACACTGCTGTCCGCGTAGGAGAGGCCTCTGAGCAGGTGCACCTGGGAGTTTCTATGATCTTAGTGGGTTTTTCCTCTCTTGTTTGAAAGAATTAACCCCTAGCATAAGTTCTCAAGTTAAAAACAATAAGCTTTCCTTGTAACTATTTACAGCAGGGTTAGTATTACAAAAGAAAGTTTTACGAGCCTTTCACTTTGCAGATGTTTTATTTACATCTCAGTGGAGGACAGATATTTGCTTGGCACAGTTTTAATTGCAAATCGTGTCATCAGCTGTATCAGGGTGAAGTCGCCAGTGAATGTGAAGTTAGAGAAGGCTGGATGATGCCAGAGCTTCCTTGTGTTCTTCTCCACTAGAGACTTGTGAGTACCCTGTGGAGAATACCATGAGATTCCAAGCCCCCAGCTGCAGGTGCTCTGTCTCTTTGTTTCTCCACTGTGTCCCCAGCACATTCCCAGTGCTTGGCACAAAGTAGCTGCTCAATGAATAGTTTCTTAGGCAATGCTGCCAAATGCATTGGCAGCATTCAGATTAAGAGAGAAGTGTCCCATGTTTGGGCCCAGCTACACAAAACAGTCTCTCCAGATGCCCCCAAAGAGTCATTGTATGTGTAAGGAAACATGCAGAGAAGAAAGATTTTAAGTTGTATTTATATTTCTTTCCCTCACACTTTTGAAGGCCTTTTCTCCTGGCCACCTCTTGGAGTAGAGAAAGGCATGAGAAGTTAAGGAGCTAGTAATGCCGACTGGCGCAGCAGGATTCTAAGCAGTAGGGAGAGAGGGAAAGTCATTTTGAAGTCAGGACCTCCATAGCAGGTTCACCCCAGCTAATGTGTCTGGTACTTAAGTTGCTTGGTAAATGGTGCTATCCCTGAGGATTACAAAAGGGTGGGACCCAGTGGCACTGCTAACCTGTAAGGTCTCTTTCTGTGAATCAGAACAAGTTTCCTCTGCTGAGCGTCACACCACTGTAGGCTCAGGTGTTAGCAGGCAGCAGCAGGTTCTTGAGCACAGAATGGTGCCCTTCCTCTGGGCACAGAAGACCCTCTGCCGGTGCTCATGGATTAAGAGGTGGCTCTGGCTGAATTCCCACCCTCTTTTGCACCTCCACAAGAGGATTTCCTTTAGTGCATTGCACGGACTGTACAATCTTGCACAGACTAAATTCATCTGGCTTTAAATATAAATTATACATATATACAGATAAATACATTTCACTTATATATTCATATTCACTATATGATATTTATGATAACCAGGTGGGAAATCTCATAAATAATACATATTATATTAATAAGATTAAGAGAGAAACAATGTTACAGTCATTTCAATAGATGTAGAATAAACATTTAATAAGATTCAACACTCATTCATAGTATGAATTATGAGTGAATAATTCATAGGGTGAATGGGAGCTTCTTTAACCTTATGAAGGATAGTTATTAAAATTGTCTGGCAAACATCATCATATGTAGCGGTGGAAGGTTAGAAGCCTTATCCATTAAAGTCAAGAAAAAGCCAAGGATTCCTATGGTCGCTACTAGTGTTCAATACTGTATCGCACAGGAGATCACAGCCAATTCAATGCAACAAGGCAAAGAAATCAGAGTGCTAAGGTCAAGGGTGGGGATAATTTATCCCAAGGATCCCTTCCAGCTCTCTCACCTGCATCTCAGAGGTCAGAGGCTATTTGTTAATGACTGATCATTAAAGGTAGTGTGACATTCCCCCATTGCAGTGTGGGGTGAATGGTGCTCTGCAGGTGGCAGCAGGTGAAGCGCTCCTGGCCCTGCCCCCACCCCGGAACTATTGCAGCTTGATCTTTATCTCTTTTTATCTTTTTAGAATTGTTTATTGATTACAGAGTTACTCAGTGTTTTTAAAGATTCGCCACCAAGGGACAGCGGCTTGTTTTCTGATGCAGAGACCACGTTAGCACCACGTTTGACGGAGGAAGTGCTGTGAGGGCTGACACTTGACAAGTGCCTGCTGTGTGATAAATAGCAAGTGTCTGGTGCTTGGCTACAAATAAAAGAATGAGCAATAGGTAGCTGCTGTCTTCACGAATCTCACAGTCTATTAGGGAGACGCCTGTGCAGACAGGCCACTGGCTGTCGCGTCCTTCCAGCAGGGAGCAGGGAGTGGTGTTTTCGGGTGCATCTAGGAGAATGGGATCTTACGGGAAGGGCAGCAGCTTTGGCAAAGGCATAGAGGCCTGAAACCACAGCATATGTGGGTCTTTAGACTGTGCCAGGTGGCTAATATATAGGCCATGGGGATGGGAGGGGTTAACACAGACATTTCCAAATATCAGAGAAGCTAAGGGCTTTGGATGCTATTCTGTTGGTAACAGGGAGCCATGGAAATGCAATTAATGCTAATTAGCCCAGCGTTCTTTGAAATTGGCAGGATGACCTACCATTCAAAATCTCTTATATTATAGCCTCCACACATCCTATTTTGATTATAAATTTGTGGCATTTCTTACACTTATATATATATTTATAAACGTAAGCTTCCTGCTGCTGGCGGCACTCCTGTCTGCCCGTATAACCTCCTGTTTGAACAGCCTCGCTTCTCACTCCCTCAACATTTTATGTCTTATCTGAATATGGATTAGAACATTTCATGGTGTAATAAAGCCAAATAACCTCCACTACTGGTTAATGATCTAAAAGAAGGAAAACTAATTTTTTTTTTCTGTCACAGTACAAGAGAAAATTTAGATGTCTAGAGTCACTCTAATATATCACTTATTTTCTATTTTATATACTTATATCTGTAGGAAAATTAAGCAATTTGAGAAACTTTAATCATATTTTGGAAGAGATGATTTTGTGCAGCCACCCTATGATTTTTTTTCTAAATGAATAGAAACGGAAGCTAAAAGCAGTCGATACTCTCGCTTAAATTTTGCAACGTTTCCTAGAAGAGAAAAATAAATCAAAAACTTATTCACAGTACAGAATTCTAAATACTTCCACTGATGCAATTTCTATAGGCCTGAAAGATGGCTTTGAATAAGAAACACCCTTACCTTATTAAAGCAACATTTTAGAATGGGACATTTGTAGCTGCATTTGTGAGTTTAGATAACCTGATATATGAGCTTCCAAATAAGTGACCTGCATTATAAGTTATTATATTTTAATATATAAAAGTGTGTGTGTGGATACAATGAATATAGGGAGAACGATTTGTATAGCAAAAGAACTAAAAAAAAGTATGTACCGCATGCATTAGATAAATAAATATCTGTGATTGAAAATACAGATTTGAAAGAGCTATAGACACTTAATTGTTTAATCATCATTTTATATTTTTGGACGTACAGCAAAATGATTTTTTAAATAATATTTAAGCAGATGAAAATTCATAACATAGAACAGTCTTTAAACATTTATCTGGATAATTATTTACCTTATAGGAAATTTCAAGATACATAACCTGATTTGTATCATTGCCATATTTGAAGTATTTTAAAGTGTGGAAATGTTTTAAGTTTCACTTAAAAGTTTGCTTTAAACATCTTAAGTATTTTAACTGCACCGTAGTCCTCATTTATGTGAAAACGGCCTCACCAGTGCTGACGTTTAGGAGGCAGGAATGACAGGGGTTTTGCTGACCCACAAGTGTGCGGCAGAGATCCAAATGATGTCCTCACATCTGGCCGTATCTGGCTGCTCTCTTCGAAACTCTCTCTAATCAGCTTAATCATCGATGTTTCAGATCATGCACACGGCTGGAGTGCATGGGAAGTGGGCACACAGAACGCAGCAGACCTGTTCCCTGACAAACTGAAACAGGCTCAACAAAAAAACCAAAGAAGATGCAAAAAATGTGTTTAAGCTATGGCAAAAAAAGAACAAATATATATATATATAATGCATTAATTGTATTTTCAGTATTCAATAAAGTTTATTATAACTCCAATACCTCAGTAAACCATTAAACTAAGTTCTGAGAGAGAAGGTTATAAATCTTAGAAATAAATCCATCAACAGTGGCCATAAACAAAGTATCGTGCATGACGTTGTCCCTTCATTTAGACAGAATCTTTGCTTTTGTGAGAAAACATCTCCTTCGCTGGCGGATTGGAGAGGTCTTGTTAATCTTGCTCCTAGCTTTGGGAGGAAAGCCGGTAGGATCACTAAAGAACAAAGAGCCCCGTCCAGGCCATGGGCCTCGGAGTTAAGCTTGCCCAGCAGTTGGGATGCATGTTTTGAGCAGGGCACTCTCATACTTTCCTCTTTTTATTTGGGTCACTTCTGAGACACTATTAACACAACTTGAACATTTATAAAACTGTGACCCAAAGACTTTTAACCTTTGTTAAAAAAATAATAGTTGCACCCAACTATTTTGAAAACTTACCCTTTTTATTTATTTATTTATTTGTTTGTTTGTTTATTTATTTATTTAGAGACAGAATCTCACTCCTTCACCTGGGCTGAAGTGCCATGGCATGGCATCAGCCTAGCTCACAGCAACCTCAAACTGCTGGGCTCCAGCGATTCTCCTGCCTCAGCCTCCAGAGTAGCTGGGATTACAGGCACATGCCGCCACACTCGGATAATTTTTTCTGTTTTTTCGGTAGAGACAGGGTCTCGCTCTTGGTTAGGCTGATCTCAAACTCCTGACCTCAAGAGATCCTCCCACCTCGGCCTCCCAGAGTGCTAAGATTATAGGCGTGAGACACTGAGCCCGGTCTAATACTTTGTTATTTTAACTAGTGGGTCTTTTACTTTCTGTGATGAAGGCTTTCATCTTTTCTTCAAATGACTAAGATCGTGCTAGGGTTTTCCTTGTGTTTTCTGTTGGCAATGATATTCCACAATTAGGGCATGGATAATTTAGTCAGAATTGGGTGTTCAAGACAACTAAAATGCTGAGTGAGTTGCACTTCTGGTGCTATGATGGAGGAGGATGATGGCGACTTTGTATGAAACAGATCTGTCTATCAGACACCGAGCCCTGGGCCAGTGGTCCCTGGGATTGGCCAGAGTGTCAATTACTGTGTCCTGGTGTCATTTACCTCAGGTGTGGGACTTATAGCACTTCCACATGTCTCCGTTCAACTTCATGTGTTTATTTTTACCATTAGTGTCTAAGATTCCTGAGGATGGAACGCAGCATCTTGCACATGGTGCAGATGCCCCAATAGTGAGTACCGAAAGATGGATGGATGGATGGATGGATGGATGGATGGAAAACATGATGCTTCTATTTTTATGACTATGTTGTGAGTGGAAAGTGTCATTCAGGCAATATTACTCCAACTTGAGGTTTTAACAATATGAATGTTTAAATTATGATATTTAGGTCAGTATCCATAAGTTCTGGTAGGAAACATTCATGAGGAAATAGGAATCAAATTAATTAACCTGAGTAATAATGTACAAAGTCATTTAAATATCCTTCTTTCCCCGTCTCTACTATAAATAGAAAGAAATTAATTGGCCAACTAAAAACATATATATAAAAAAATTAGCCGGGCATGGTGGCGCGTGCCTGTAGTCCCAGCTACTCAGGAGGCTGAGGCAGGAGGATCACTTGAGCCCAGGAGTTTGAGGTTGCTGTGAGCTAGGCTGATGCCACGGCACTCTAGCCCAGGCAACAGAGTGAGACTCTGTCTCAAAAAAAAATTCCTTATTTAAGGGAAACATAATTAACTTCCCATAGTAAATTGTCCAAAAGAGCAAAAAATGCAGTTCCCTGGGATTTAAATTATAGGAAAAAGATGTTGATAAAACGTGCATGTTTTCCATTTCCCAAACCCATTAAATGATGGGATTCCAGCAGAAAGTGCCAAGAAGTCACCCACGAGCCCCAGTTATTTCCATGCAGTGGAATGAAATGTCAAACATACTTTGACCTCAGTTGTGAATGTTCCAAAGACACCATCATGATGTGAACATTTTAGATTAGATAACTATTTCTACTAATATCTTTTAGGGCTGAAATCTTAACTAATTATTTAAGGAATATGAACTGATAAAAAGATAGCTTTGTGCAAACTCAGATAAGAGCAAATTTAGGAGATAATTTTCCACTAGATGATCACATCACAGAGGGAACGAAACGATACATGGGAAAACTTGGATGCAAGTTACATTTAACCTTATTTTGCCAGTTAGATGAGTCCGTGCTGCTGTGTATATCTGTGGTAGGATAATTACAGGTTATTATGACCTTCTGCATTTTCTTAGAAGAAAGGATGATTTCTCAGGGACCATCTGTGGAGAATCTCTAATACTTTCATGTTCTGCATCCCATCTTCGCTTTCAGGGCTCTGTGTAGACCAAAGATGCCGTGCGTACCAGGCTCTCTGCTGTCACTGTAAACACATTATCTCATTTCATGCTTCCAAATTGTCATCAGGATGTGTTTTGTTGTTACTGTTTTATTTTGTTTTTATAGAGATGAGGTCTTGCTCTGTCTCCCAGGCTGGAGTACAGTGGTGTGATCATAGCTCACTGTAACCTCAAACTCCCAGGCTCAAGTGATCCTCCTGGATCAGCCTCCCAAGTAGCGAGGACTACAGGAGTGCGACACCACACTCAGCTAATTTGTTTATTTTGTGTAGAGATGGAGTCTTGCTACGTTGCCCAGGCTGGTCTCAAACTCCTGGCTTAAAACAAGCCTCCCACCTCGGCCGCCCAAAGCACCGAGTTTATAGGTGTGAGTCACCATATCTGGCCTTATTTTTATTTTTAATATGTACATTGTACAGATGAGAAATCCAATGTACTAGATTAAAAGACTGAAGGGAATAGAACCCCTAGACAGATGCTCGTGGACTCTCCTGGTTGTCTCACAGCACCATGAAATTGGAAATGAGCATAGAGCTTCATAGTTTGGACTGATTGGCCCCCTTTTAAATGAACTCAGAGGAGAAAATTATTTGAAAAACAGTAAGACTAATGAAGAACCAGCTGCCTATGTATTACACGCTCACTGGAAAGTCAGCAACCCACCAACCATCTTAAAGGAGGTGGATATTTTAGGTGACTTTCCCCAATAAAACATGTAGGCAGTGGGCTAAGCTTTTATGAAGATAAGACTCCATCCTCAATCTTCCAAATTCTAGTTAGTTTTGGCAGTAGAGGCGTAACTTCCATACAGTCTCCAAGCTGTAGGGACAGACCTCTATTTTCAGATATGGATCAGCGAAGTCAGTTATTCCATCAGTCATGCGCCAGTGAAATTGCTCCCCCTTTTCGAGAGCACTTTGCTTGATTCCACGTAGCTCCCTCCCTGGCAGCGTTTACTAATGTGCTCTCTGCTCAGTTCTGGCTCCACAGAAGCTCTGAGAAAAGGACCCCAAGAGCAGCTTTGATCACTGCTTGTTTGGAGAAACCCATTCGACTTTGTTTAACCCAAGCCTTCTCAGTCCTTCCTGACAACACGTATTTCCTGTAGCAGCCATTAGCATCTCATGGAGACACCCTTTGGGAAACAGTCTTTCAGGGAATGAATAGAACACCATTTTACATTCTGTTTACACCCTTAAAGCAAGTTCACTCAGAACCTGCAGCCTCAAGGCCACGTGTGGCCCTCCAGTTCCCCAAGTGTGGCCCCTCAACTGATTCCAAACTTCACAGAACAAATCCCTTATTAAAAGGATCTTAATACAAATCCTTTCCATTTTAATAAAAATCCTGTAAAATTTGGATTCAGTCAAAAGGCTGTACTCAAGGATCTAGAAGGCCCCAAAGCCACAGGTTCCCCTCCCCTGAATAGAATTGTTGAAATTGAAATACAAATTAATTGTCAGCACATGTATATTTTGTCACTATTCTGGAAAGCTGAATTTAAAAATATTAACTCTGAGTAGTATCAGGCACCTTAATAAAACATGAATTGTAACAGCTCACCTCACCTCACCTAGATAACCTTCTGAACTCTCATCCACAGCTTGAATTTGCCGTGTATCATTAATAACAAATCATGATCTTTTTTTATTTTAACTAAAACTTTCTCATGAGAAAGAATGGGAGGAATATCATAGCGAGAGGATAATGAGTTTTCCATACAGAAAATTCCTTGCTACTGGGAGACCAGATTACAGAGGCAAAAGAGGCAAGAGAGAAGAAAATCCAACTTTGTTCCAATCATCTAATATATGGACTCTTTGGAGTGTTGGAAGATAATCAGGGAGGAGGAACAGATTCTCTTTTACAAGCACAAACAAATATATATTTAAATAAGTCTGTGTTCGTGTTTTATCCCTGTGTAACAAATGAGCACAAATGTAATAGTTTGAATCCACACCCATTGATTATCTGATTGCTCCATGGGTCAGAAGTCTAGGCAGAATTTAACTGGTTCTGCAGCTCAGTGTGTGCAGGCTGCAATCTTTTCTGAGGCTCAGGGCTTTCTTCCAAGATCATTGAGTGTTTGCCGAATTTACTTCCTTGTGGTTTTAGAACTGAGGTCTTGGTGTCCTGCTGGCTATAGGCTGGAGGTTATTTTCAGCAACTAGGTCTGCCCTGAATTCTAGCCACATGCCCCCTTATAACACGGCAGCTCCATTCTATTGTTCAGTGTCAGCAGGGACCCTAATCAAGAGCATGACTATCCCATGTCTTCTCAGGAACCCCCAACACTCCAGGGGACAAGATTATACAGGGTATGATACCCAGGTGGTAGGAATCTTGGAGCCGTCTTAGAATTTTGCCTGCCCCAGTGTGTGGGTGGGTGCTTACAGTCAAAGGACCCTTAAGATCAGAGCTGCATCGTAATCAAGTCAGGGTGCAGGTGATGGACAGAAAATAGACCGGCTGCTCTGAGTGTTGCAAGTGAGACTGCTCAGCTTGTGGCCCTGAGGACACACAGTCCTCCAAGCCTGATGAAATGCAAAAGAAAACTGAGCTGTGTAAGCAACGTCACTAAGCCTGAGTCTTTGTGAGACTTCTTCAGGAATTTTACCATTTGAATAAACCAAAAGAAGAAGATACTATAATTCTGTGTTGTCCTAAGTTCTTTTAGTTGCAAAAAGCAGGAAAAAAATGGCATCCAAATGATCTAAGAGAGAAAAATGGTATTTAAATTCTGCGCAATTAATGTCAGGTAAAACCAAGTTGACAAGTATTTATCAATACTGTGTGACTCACATTTCTGCTTCGTACATCTCTTAAAAGCTCAATACTTTAAAAGTTTAAAAATAAATATGGACTTATGATAGACTATTACAAGCTATTTACTATTAGTGGGCTATGCTTCTAAGTAATAGCTTTTAATGCAATACACTTATTTTATTTTTCAATTAGATGGTTTGCCAAAGGCATAAGTATGGTTTTAGCCTGTGTCTGCCATAACCACTCTATTATTTTAGTTTTATTTCACATTTCTGTGCCAAGAAATGGAACCACTTTAATCCACACAGGTGTGATTATGTGACCATCTCATACAAATCCTATGATTATAGGGAGTATTTATTTTGTTAAATCTCATTTTTCTTATCATTGTATATGTATGTACGCGTGTGTGTGTGTGTGTAGAGAAAGAGAGTACATGTGCACGCAATCCCACATCATTTTCTAGTAAGAAAGCAGACCAATATTTGTTGTGATTTTGTGCTTAAAAGGGTCTGGGGTGACTGCCCCATGCATTATTGTAACAGCAAGTCCAGTGAGCAGTCCCGCCAAAGCCTTAATCTCAACACACCTCGTTTGGGTTTTTGTTATTTATTCTAGTCCTTCCAAATTCCTCATGAGAACTCTTGAAATCTGTACAAATTATTGTAATGTTTTCAAGCAAGTATATTATATGTAAACATTTTCCCTTTAAAAAATGGAGGAACAGAAGTCAAGGGTGGATTTCTTTGCTCAAGGTCACCACTTCTGTTGTTAGATTGGGAAGGAAATCCCACCCCCCCCCCATGATAGGTATTGACTTCTAACTAAAAGTACTTTCTCCTCTCCTTGCAAGATATTTGCCAGAAAAAGACGTATGAATTCTTGACTTTTGCTCTCAGAGAGTGAAAATTTAAAAGCATTACACTGAGAGAATAAAATAAATAGATGGATCTTCTCATTTGAGATGTAAGTTTATGGAGGCAAAAGTGCCCACAAATCACAGCCTCTGATGATGATTTCCAGCAGTAGCACTGATTTTCTTATTCTCTTGAGCTTTCTACAGTGTTATAAAAAGGAATTCCTAAAATAATGTGTAAGGAGGAAAGCCAGCTCTATTTTAGTATACACAAACACATATAATCTAATGCACACACATATACCCCGCACCACAATGTTTTTTAGTAAGAAAACAGTGGAGTATTTGTTTGCTTTTCTGCTCTTGGAAGAATCCATGCATACTGTTGGTTGAAAATGAATGTACCATTTAAAACCCCTGAGATGTTTGGCTCCATGGCTCCCCCTTTGGAGCCAGAATGAGGTCAGTCATCCACTGGGGAAAGGAAGCTGCATCAATAGCAGGTTTTGCCCCTGAGAAGCTTGCAGCTTGGGAGACCCCCGTGCAAACAAGTGGTATATACGGGTTATAGAAGTGGCAGCGTGTAGAGAGTACTGCAGCTACTTGGAGGAAATCTGCTGAAATGCAAGCCATTACTGCATAGAAAAGTGGCATTGTGGATGATTTTCTACTTAAAAATATTCATTTTTTGTTACAATATTTTTTCACATTTTTTTCAAAACATTTCTATTGTATTTTGTTGCACTTTTATAACTAGTAATAGTGGAAAGAAATCAGAAAAAAAATTTAAAATTTCTGAATCATCAGCCTCTCTACAGAGTAGCTGGTGTAAACTGCGTGTGTCTTGTAGCCATGTTGGATGTCAAGTCTTTTCACCGTCTATGAACCAGCTTCAAATACATGCCCTGGGCGTTTATTTGGGACAGCCAACTTTATCTAAAGCAAGGCCATACATTGCAAAGGCTTTTTGGTGTTGGAAGGTCATCTTTTCTATCCTGAGCATTTAAAGATGATTTGCAAAGAGTCAGATGGTGAGTGTGTAAGAAACTGTCCGGGGGGCTAAGTCCTTCCACCAGATCACCCTGTGGCTTGCACACTTCTCCAAATCCCACGGAAGGTGATTTTAGCTCCTTCATGTTCAAAGGCCTGTACCTGCATAAAAATGCACTGCACAGAAAGGAATTGATTATAAGGGAAGTCTGTGATTATAAAAGAATAAGGAACATATGCAGGCTACACACAAGTGTATAAGCCGTAACATGCAGTTGCTACAGCGGCTGGCAGTGTGATAGAAAATACCATCATTTCTCAGGCATATGATGACCAGCAAAATTGGAGTTGATGATTCATGTTCTGTGTTTATGAAGCATTTGTCTACAAATACTTCTTGGTCATATTTAGTCCCAAATATCCAAACATTAATTCCATGAAAAAATACTGTAATTTTAATATGTGCAGGTATGTATAAATTCAGTTGTTTTGGATATCATTTCTAAATGAGAAAGGAAGCCACCATTTATTAGAGATTCTTTTTTCTGTGACCATGCAATTTTAATAGCTATATTGAGGTGTGATTGATGTATAATGAACTGCACATGCTTAAAGCATACAATTTGATAAGTTTTAATGCGTGTGTGCAGCCTTGATGCAATCATGATAATGAACATGGCCATCAACCAGATTTCCCTGTTCTCTTTTGTAACGCCTCCGTCAAGCCCCTACCCCATGGTGTCTAGTCCCAGACACCCACTCATCACTTTCTGTCTCTGCACGTTAGTTTGCATATTCCCTAATTTTTATAGATGGAATTGTATAATGCCACCTCTTTTGCTGCTAGCTGCTTTCACTCAGCATAATTATTTTCAGATTCTTCTATGCTTTTCTGAATATCAACAGTTCATTTCTTTTTATTGTAGAATAATGTTCAATTATATCGATATAAGAAGATTTATTTAGATTTGTTTAGCTGTTCATCTGTTTATGGATATAGAGTTGTTTCCAATTTTTTGGCTATTGCAAATAAAGCTTTTGTGAACATTCATGTGCCATTGCTTGTATGGACATATACTTTCTTCTCTTTTGGGTAAATATCTAGGAGTGAAATGACTGGTCATGTGACAAGAGTGTGTTTAACTTTTCAGGAAAGTGTCAAACACTTTTCACAGGGACTGTGCCGTCTTACATTCCTGTCGGTGTATGAAAGTTCCTGTCATTCTGCTCCTCATCAGCATTTGGTACTGTCATGTGTTTTTGGTTTTGGAGGGCTTTTTTGTTTTTAGTTTTTTGGATTTCAGCAATTCTAATAGGTATGTAGCGATTTTAATTTACTTTTTTCTAACAACATATGACATCGTGCAACTTCACATATGCTTTAGTGCCATCCATATAGATTCTTTGTTGGAATGCCTACTCATATCACTTGGAAATTTTTATATTAAGTTACTTCTTATTGTCAAGCTTTAATTTTTTAAATACGTAATAGATGCCAGGATTTTATCAGATATCTGATTTGCAAAAATTTTTGCTCATAGCTCAGCATTTATTCTCTTAACAGTGTCTCTCAAAAGGCAGATGTTTCTGATTTTGATTACTTCACTTGATTTTTTTTTTCTTTTATGGATAATGCCTTTGGTATTTTATTTAGAAAATCTTTGCTTAACCTAAGATCTCACAGATATTCTCATACGTTTTCTTCTAGGAGTTGTATGGTTTTAGATATTAGGCTATGATCCATTTAAGTGAATTATCATAGATGGAGCAAGTTATTGATCAAAATTCATGTTTTTGCATATGGCTATCCAATTGTTCCAACACCCATTTGCAGAAAAGACAACACTTTCTCCACTGAATTGCCTTTGCGCCTTTATAAAAAATTAATAAACCATTAACATGTGGGTCTGTTCCTGGACTTTCCATTCTGTTCTTTTGCTCAGTCTCTCCATCCTGATGCTAAGACTACAGAATCTTGATTATTGTAGCTTTATAATGAACCTTGACGTCAGGTAATATAAGTCCTCCAACTTTGTTCTTCCTTTCCAATGTATTTTGGCTAGACTAGATACTTTGCATTCTGTCTGAATTTTAGAATGAGCTTATTAGTTTCTACCAAAATGCCTTCTAAATTATAGTTAGGATTGCATTGATTCAACTTCCTTTCATCTTAAAAGTCATGCACATATGTTATGAGAAATATTTCTAAATATTTCATAATTTTGATGCTGTTATAAGCAGTCTATATTATTGTAATTTCCAATTGCTTGTTGCTAGTACATAGGAATGAAATAATATTTTATATTCATCTTGTGTTATTCAGCTTTGATAAATTAATTTATTACTTCTAATAACATTTTGGTAGATTTCATGGTATTTTCCGCATAGACAGTCATATTGTTTGTGAATAATAAATGATTACATTTTCCTTTCTATATGAACCCCTTTTGTTTCTTTTCTTTTTCCTAATTGCACCAGCTAAAACCTTCAGCATAATCTTATGAATGGAAGTGGTAAGGCCAGACATCCTTGCCTTGTTTCTGATCTTAGGAGGAAAGCATGTAGGGTTTAACCATTATGTATGATGTTATCTGTGTCTTTAATAGATATTCATGAGATTCAGGAAATTTATTTCTATTGTTCGTTGATTGAGCGTTTTTACTAGGAATGAATTTTAAATTTCATCCAATAATTTTTTGCAACTATTGAGATGACCATATGGGTTTTCTTTCTAGACAGTTAATGTGGTGAATTACGTTAATTGAATTTCAAGTGTTAACCCAACCTTCCATCCCTGACATAGTCTCCACTTAATCATGAGGTGTTCAACTTTTTATGTATATTTTTGGTTTGATTTATTAAAGTCTTATTAAGTATTTCAGCATCTAAGTTCATGAGGAATACTCACCTGTAGTTTTCTTTCTGTCTAATGACTTTTCTGGTTTTGATATCACATTAAAGTTGGTCTCATAGAAGGACTTGTGATGTACTGTCTTGTTCACAATTATCTGCAAATGTTGTGTATGTTGCAGCTGGTCTGTTAAAGCTCTTTCTTCCTTATCTCTTCCAGGTCTCTACTTAATATATTCAGCCTTTCTTATAGCTCTTTAAGCATATGAGATTTAGTTATAACAACTGTTTTGACATTCTTGACTACAGATGTTGTCGTCTGTGTTATTTCTGCTTCAGTTTCAATTGACTGATTCTTCTTTTCATGATGGGTTGTGTCTTTTGACCTCTTTGCATACCTGGTAAATTTAAATTGGATGCAAGACACTGTGAATTTTACCTGGTCGTGTGCTAGACACATGTTGTCCTAAAAATCTGCTAGAGTTCTCCTTTGCAACATGATTATGTTATGTAAAACCAGTTTGGTGATTTTGGTTCTTGCTTTGGGGCTTTGTTAGTTGAGATTAGAGCAGGACTTTCCCTCTCTATGGAGGCAAGGTGCTCCTTGGTATCTAACCAGTGCTCTGGGGATTATGGGGTTTTCACTCCTGCTCTTTGGAGCAAGCACTATTCCCAGCCCTGTGTGAGTGATGCACTCTGTTCCCTCCAGTCTTCTAGGTGGGTCTTTCCCCAGCCCTCTGCAGTTTCTTCACACACATTTACTGATTTTTTACACAAAACATGCATTTGTTGATTTTTTACTCAATTGAATACTTGAGGGATGAACTCTGCATATCTCTGGAATTTTCTCTCAGTGCACCTCTCTTCTTCCCTAGAATCCCAGCCAATTTGACATTCCCCAGCTCCCAACTCTGTCTCTTCAGTCTTTATTCCGTGCACTCCCTGTGCCTTGGTTGGGAACCTTCTCACGGTTGTGGCCAGTGGCCCCATCGGGCTCCCCTCATTTGTATCCTATCACTCAGCGATCACTGGCCTCATTGCCTGAAGTCCAGTGTTTTCAGACCTGTCGTTTCTTTTTTTTAGTTATGTTGGTGAAAGGGTTGATCCAATTTCTGTTATTCCATATTGGTGGTGGGAAGTGAAAGAACCTCTGTAACTGTATAATTTTGAACCCACTACCTTCCTTTACACATCTTCCTTACCGGGTACCACTAAAGTAGTTTCCAGGACTTCCTGTCAATCTTAGCTCAGTTTGCCGCAGGCTCCTGGGATCATGGATCTACTTCCACGCACATGCTTGAGTGCTTTGGCCCTTTGTGAGCACAATTGAATTACTTCGTTATTTCTTTTATGTGGAATGGCTTTCAGTCTCAGCATGCTAAGCTTAGTTACTGAAAAAGAGCTTGACAAATGCATATGGAAACCATACGCATTCCATATGAAAATAAATTTGGTTTTTATATTCAGCCACTTTAAGGATAATTTTTATACTTTGTGCCGAGGATATAGTATTGAAATTCTGCTTGGATTATCTTCATCTCTCCATTTTACTTTCAATCTATGAAATATAAGATATTTTAGTGTTTTCATAGGAAAAATAAACAGCAAAACAGGAGGACCCATTTAACTGTCCAAATTTGTTCCCCCAATTTATGCAAATTCTACTTGAAAAAGCTTATCTGTTACTTGAGCAATATGATTGATTCATTCACCAAATGAATAGTGTTTCTGTGCTCAAGTTTGCTAATATAAAATAAATGTGGCGAAGTTCTTGTTCTGAAAAACTCGTCGTCAAATTACAAATAGGCAATGAAACTTTAGTGAAATGCATGTTTGGTTCTGCAGACCTGCGGTGATAGTGACCTGAATTAGAGGAGTGGCCATTAGGTGGGGAGAAGAGAATGAACACAAGAGGCCACATCTGTAGGACTTGACACACAAGTAAGGGACAACCAGCAGAGTGTTTCCTAACTTCTGGGTTAAACTTTTAAATAGATGGTTTTATCACTGCTGACTGAGATACTTAATACATGGGGGATATATTTGGAGGAATTGTTTAAAAGTGTTTCAGTAACCATTTTTATCTAATATTTTCCTCCAGAATATTAAGATCCCAATGTGGCAAACAGTAGTAATTAGCTCCCTGAAATCTTATTTTAAATCATTTTTTTCTTTAGTATTTAATGCAATGTTGTTCAAGTTCCATTCGAATTTGGACAGTGATAGCAGCAGTTCTCCCGTTTGTCGAAGCAAACACGTTCAGCCATGTAAGTGATCACAATGGAATTGAGTCACTTCATAATTCTGTTCATTAATGTAAAACAGATTGGCCATACCTTTCTTATCATTTAATGATTTGATACTTCAAGTGAATGCACCATTATCAAACCTCAAAAAGCAGTTGAAAGAAGAAGTCCTCAGTCTCATGCTAAACTTTGAACTATGAGGAACTAAGAATATAAGAACAGACTTCGTTGGTGGAAGCTCAGATCTAATAAGCCTGATCTTCCTCAGCAGTGAGCTGTGCTACCTCTGGGACATGTGACGTCCCGTCCCACCGGGACCAGCACACGAGATGCCAATGCAGACACACGATCCTGCTTTCAAATACATCCAGTCCACATGAAAAAGAGAGCACACACGTGTTGTGCCTACATTTTCACATGGTTGGGGTTATGGCATTCATTGGGGCTTTTTTAATTAGGAGGCAGCATTCAAAAGATGCTGTATTAAAAGATGCTATAAACAAGGGAGAATGAAATCACCTATCTTTCTAGTATCTGTTGATGTGGAGATGGTGTGGGCTGGGAGGAGGGCTGGAAGGTATTAAATCAAAGAAGCAGCGATGATCACTTTACACATTTTCTGTTAAAAGCCTATGATGTCGCAAACATGAAGAAGAACTCCCGGGCATTGCCCACCATAAAAAATTTAAAAAGAAGCATTATGAGTAAAGAAACCTTGCTGTAATAATCGGAACAGCGACAAAACAAGGATTGCATTAGGCTTCCTGGTAAAGCTAGTGGCATGGACACACACAGCTATTTTCCATCCTACTGGAAAACTCATATAATATCTGGGGGATTGTTTTTTCAAGTCATAAACTCACAAAGACAGAAAAGAGGAGTTAGAAAGAACCATTTTTTAAAAGTGGAATCTGGAAACGCATCCAAGAAGAATGAATTTGAGCCTAACAGCAGAGAACATGCAGAAGAGTCCACATAGCTGATGGCAGGACTGCTTGCAAGGTGGCTGTAGTGTTGTCACAACTAGTTTCTCGGGGAATTACACACATCCTGTGTGACCCCACCAGGAGAAGACTTTTGGTTGAGTCTGGTTTTTTCTGGACTTCTCCCCAGGTACCTTTTTCCTTTGCTGATTTTGTTTTGTATTGTTTCACTGTAATAAATTATAGGCAAGAGTATTGCCATATATAGAGTCCTGTGAATCCTGCTATCTAATCATAGAAACTAGCAGTGGTCTTGGGGACCCCCAGCACATGGGTGATAAGAATCATCTCAGTTCACACTGCAGACTCCTCAGAAATCTCAGGGATCAGCAGCCTCACTTTCTCTGTTAGTGGCAAAATAACGTCTGGGTGGTTTCTGTTTTAAGAAGCTGTCAGACTTCCAGACCTCTCTCCTACTTCACCGAGGAGCCTAGAGCTTCTCTATCTAGCAAATACCAGGAACTTACTCTCTGAAGAGAGAAACAGAGTCCCTGGACCTCCAGGCACGGGGCTGAGTTGAACATGTGCTAGAGCACTATAATAAAAATGGTAGAGTAAGAGAAAGACTGTCTACAGGTTACCAAGAGCCCAGCCTTCTCCCTGTACTTGTCTTTCAGATTGCTGATGCCTCAGCCTCCGCCCTCCAGGCTGGGCAGGGCACTGGAACACTCTTCCCAGAGCCCGGCAGGAAAAGGTTAAGGTGTTGACAACATTTTTCACCTAAAGAAGCCAACCAGGTCCTGCCACAGTCTATAAACTTCTCCACTATGCTCAGACCTTCCACTTAAACTTTTTACCACCCCCAACTCTGAATATGAGTAGAAAACCAAAAAATATCCAGATATCATAAAAAGTAATCTACCATGAAAGAGATCCAAGGAAGCAAAGTGAAACCAAGCAGCTTGGAGGATACAGAAGCTTTGAAGAGAGAATAAAACTTTAAAGTAATTATCATCAATATACTCAAATCAGAGAAAGTAATGAGACCAGGAAAATAAGAATCGCATACAGTAACAAGGGACAGACAAGAACAGAGGAAGACACAAAAGGGCTTTAGGGAATTTAAAGCGATAGAAGATATGAAAATTCTAATAATGTATTTGGAAGATAAGGTTGAGAATGTCTCTCACAAAGTAGAGAAAAAAATGTAGAGATGGAAAAATATGAGATAAAAGATAAGAAATTTAAAGATGGGTAATGGAATTGCAGGAAAAGGGGGAGGGGGCGGATGGAGAAGAAGTAATCAACAAAACAATCCAGACAATTTCTTAAATAAAAAACACCTGAACTCATAGGTTAATGTGGTTTGTCAAAATGACCCAAACTTAAATACATACTCATACTATTTCATAACCCTAGGGAAAAAAGAGAAAATTCTAGAAGTTGCAGAGAGAGCTTTTTTTTTAAAGTCATACTTAAAGAATAAGAAATCAAACTAGGTTAGTATCTCTCAACAGCAACACTGGAAGATAGAATACATGAAGCATTATATTCAATTTTAAAGCAAAATTATTCCCAGAATAAAATTTCTACTGAACTTTCAATCAAGTTTGAGGGTAGCATACGACGTTGTATGATAATAGGAAAGTGTCACATATTTGCCTTGCAATGTCCTTGTATAGAATGGCACTGCAGGATGTACTCCAGCAAGAGGAAGGTTGACCAAGAAGGTAAAGACTTGTAATACAGGAAACAAAAGACTGAACCTAGGGAAGAAGACAGGAACTCCAGCCTGGGGACACAAAGCGATCCAGGACAAGTGTCCTTCACCAAGCATAGAGGGCAGCCATGCCAGGTTGGCACAGGTCAGGTAATTGCCGGAGGGATTTCTTTAGGGATTTACAATTTGTGCAGTTCCTGCTATGTCTGGATTCGTAATGGGTAGTGAATTAATTACTACTTTATAGAAACTAAACAGCCACCCTTCACCCCCCAAACTGGGAGGACCATTGACTCAGACTGGAAGGGATCTGGGCCAGAAACGAATCAATCACACTTCGCCCCATCACTCTAGGAAGGACAGTGCTCACCTAGTGATAAGTGCTGATGCTCAATTTTGATCAAACAGGAATTATAACATCATTCTTTGAAGATGATGGGAGACAGGAAGGCTATGATAATGAGGTAGACACAGAGCGTGGGGGAGAGAGTAAAGAGTGAAATTCTTTTTCCATAATGAGCAGTTAACGGGCAATGCATAATACTGGAAAATTCCTGTTGTTAGCTCTATGGACATAAGTATCAAAATACACAACTGAAAAAGATCGAGAAAGGGTAGAGCAATTCTCTTATTTTGTAATAAAGCTTAAAGAGCGACAACTCTTATTTTGTAACACTGTAAAAGTACGGCCATAACTAGGTGTGTTATGTGTTGTAGACTTTCCCTCTAGTGAAACATCCTTCACTGTTAAATGGAGGAATTGTGATATAGTACTGCCTCCAAGGTCAACTCTCATATCCCTTATTTTTGGCTGTGTTTCTGGAGCCATAGTACTTAGAATTTTTGCTAAATAAATCAGTAAATGCTGCAGGCAGATTTTTATCATCTTAGTCCTAAATTGCACCCCCCCATCCCAACACACACTCCCCACTAGTCAGACCTCCAAAGCTACTCCATGCTCAGTGGCCCAGGCCCCGTCCTCCTGTGGTCACAAGGGAGGTCCCTGGGAGTCAGGGAAGGGAGAAGCTGAGAACTGCCTTGAGGTGCTAACCAGGGAAATGGCGGGAAAACGTTTTATAGACTAAAAAGCGTCATGTGTTATGCGTGGCTACGCTGTCATTATAGCACTTTGGGTCTCTGATCCCAGGGCTTATAACCGCCATTAATCTCAAACTAAATATTATGTGGTCTAACAATTACTCTTTTAAAGAAAACAGCTAAACGTAACATCAGAATAATCAGCATTTTAGGTTACTGATTAAGTGAAAGGAAGATGATTTTTATGGGAGCACCATTTTTTTTTCACCTACAATTAAGCTTATTGTCTCATTCTCATTGTTTACACAGGGGAAACGGTGCACATTCCTTTTGGAGATGACTTGAATACTGAGCATTCTATCAAATGCATAATTTAACATGTATGTGTTTTTAATTCTGTAGAGCGTCTGTTGAGTGTCTTAGGATCTGAAGTTTTGGAGACACTTACCTTTTCCTAAAGGGAAGGAGCCCCTTGTGATATTGCCCTATGTGTGGTGTACGGTATGACACTCCACGTGTTTCCTCTCCCAGGAGTACCAGCCTTGCAACACCAACCCGTGTCCTGAGCTGAAGAAGACCACACCCTGGACACCCTGGACTCCCGTCAACATCTCCGACAACGGTGGCCACTACGAGCAGCGATTCCGATACACATGCAAAGCCCGCCTGCCTGATCCGAATTTGCTGGAAGTGGGAAGACAGAGAATTGAAATGCGATACTGTTCTAGCGATGGAACCAGCGGCTGCTCCACAGATGGTGAGAAAGGATTCCATAGGGACTGACCCACTTCTGTGGAAAGGTCTTTGATCTTATCTCTAAGGCTGTAAAGAGCAAGGGGAAATTTTTCCTTTTGATTATTTGTAACTTAGCAGTCTCTAAACAATGATCCCTGTAGAGCAGAACTGACTTCATAGCAAATGGAAGGAAAAAGACCTGTAAGAATTTATTTATATAATATTTAATAGTATATGGAGGTGGTCATAGGAATTCAGCCTCTAAACTATTCTGGATCTATTTATGATGGATCTGGAATAGTTTGTATGAGATTTAGTTAGTATCAGAAAATATACTAAGGAAGGATCAGTGATTATCCATAGATCTTCTGACATTAAAATATAAGTTGAAATGTACTAAAATGTAAGCTGAAAATAAGCTTTACTTTCTTTATCCCTAAACTAGACAAAGGCAATGAAAGTGCATTTCTTTGCTAATACCTTTAAAAGGATCTTACTGTTAAAAAGCACAGTGTGTGAGAATACTATAATAATCTTTGAAGTTGCTTTGCCCCTCATAGTTGTGTAAATCCCATGAATGCCCTATCAGTCTCGTGGAGAAAGCCCTGAGGTAGGAACCAGATCTGCCCTCTGTCTGCCCTGGCACGAAATGTCATCTCACCTCGGGCGAGTCACTTGCTCTCAGCTGTATGAGCTGCAGGAAAAGAAGTTGAACCCGGTGGTCCCCAAGTGCTTCACGCTTTGCTTTGTTCTTCATCTCCTTTTTCACTCTCACCTAATTGGACAAAATCTCTTCCAGTCTTGAAAAGAACATAGATTCTCACAGATGGGTTGTCAGAGCTTCTTTTGATGAGAACAGGGATCATTTTATTTTGCACAGCTAGACCATTATCAGACACCCCTTAGCACCTTTGTGTGTGCGATTCTACTTTATTCACCCAACATGAATGTGATATCTATTTAAAGGGCAGGCACAATTAAAGTCATTTTCAGAGAAGGGGTCTTAGACCCAGAACGGTTGGCCTTGACAAAAGCCACAGAGCTGGTGAGTTGCCGTGTTGGACCGACCTGGTGGGATAAATTCATGGAGGTTTGGTAAATCTCTGTATCGCCACAAGGAAGGCTCTGCCACAGCGTGGCTCTGAGTGATGGCCACCAGCTGCTCTCCTGTCACAGGTCCCATGACTTCTCCCGGGAGCTGGTGAACAGCCTGGATACTTGCAGGCCTGACGGTGGTGGTCAGGAGCCGCTTGCTCTGAAGTGCACTTCCCACCCCTGCTGTTCCCGCTGACGTCACCTCTTCCCTTGTTTGGTGGTTATACAAGCTGACTGTTGCTTGAAAAAATTAAAGAGTCTGCTTTCATGAAGGGTTTTATGTGAATAAATGTACTACTTAAACAAACTTAAACCCTTAAACTTAAACTTCCATGTACAACTTAAACACCACCTACCTCGAAAAATTAAAAAGATGATAGTCACACTTACTAATTTTGTAAAATATTTCTGTAGTTAGAAGAAAAGATATGTGATGAAATACTAAGAGAAAGATAACTGAAGACCCATTTTAAAGATCTACATTCCATAAGGGATGATCCTGTGATCTCTGATGAGAGTAGTGAGATAAAATATAAGAATTTAAATATGAATTTCAGATATCTTTCAGAAATTTTTTTCTGGTATAAGTATATCCCATGAATCTTTTTTAAAGATATGTATGTCCCATATAACTTTTTTAAACTATGTCCTGCATAATTTTTCATGTATACTTATCCAAAAATATTATTTATTTTTTATCTGAAATTTATATTTAACCAAGCTTCCTGTATTTTGTTTGTTTAATCTCCAATTCATTTATTCCCTTATTTCAAAATGAGCTGTGAACTATCTTATTCTTATGACAGCAAAGTAAAAAAGAGAAAATGAATGATAGTATTTCTCTCTCTATTAACTTTAGTCTCCTTTCTGAGCTTGTATATTTTATTCCTTTGATCCTTAGATACATTTAAAACCAAAGCTAATATTAGTTAAAATATTCATAATATGAACCTATGGAAAATTCAACACAGATTTATAAAAGATATTTTATATTTTTTACAGAAGTATATCATGGACATGGCTTCAAAGAACTTTATCCTTCCTATGGCTTAATGCCTTTGAGTTCCAAAGGCCATCTTCATGTTTTGGTATTGATAACTTGCAAGCACAAAATTGGACTAATTTTCCTCTGGCCACACAAAATGAGGCTTAACTGAACACAGATGTTCTTTACTGATTAACCCACAAAATACTGGTTCATCACAGAAAGACACTTCAACTTCAATTTCTTTGAATAGTATCCTGCCTACCTTTCAGAGACAGAGTTTCTAAGTAAACAACAAAGTTGCTTAACAATGCATAGAGCTGTTGGCATATTTGTCTTCTCATGACCACACTTCCCTAGAATTCCATTGCATACTTAGAGAGTTACTTGTTAAAACGTGTCACATTTCCTACATTTGTGAAAATTATTGAATATTTCTAAATATTGTGAGTAGGCATTTTCATCAAAACAAACACAAATTTTGACTATGGCTAATTAAATAACTTAACGAATTAAAGTACTCAGAGTAGACCTCACACATAACACAATCTTCAAAGACTGAGCTGTGATTCCTGCTAAGACAACCCTCCCCCCTCCCCAACACCCCAACTGCTGCTGCTGCTGCTGCCGCCTCCATGGGTTCCTGGGGAAACGTATCTTGTTAGTAAGTGTGCTCTGAACTTCACAGGAGCTTTTGACATCTGGCAAGGTCATTCAGGGATGTGCTGGGTTTCAGGGCATGAGTTCTCTGGAGCAGACAGGTGTTTGCATGGTCTGTGATTCAGGAGCTATTGACTTGGCACCTTTCACCAGCATTAATTCACTTCTGAAAGGTTAATAGGCAAAGGAACAGGTTTAGAAAATGTCTGAATCATGTTTCCATTTCCCCAGGTGATGTCCTCCAGGGTGATCACTACCCCATTATGTATGAGGACAGTTTGCTGTAGAATTCTCAAGAGAATTGGGAAAGTGAAGTGAAAGAGAAGTGAAGAAGTTAATTCAAAAATAAATGAATTACAAATATGAGACCTAGTCACTGTGTAAGGACCTTTCCACATTCACAAATGGAGGTCTTATTTGCACCTTATTTAATAGCAACTGCAGGAAAACAGCTTGAGTTATAGGAGGTTATCAATCCACTGCAATGAATGATGGTATTCCTCTATATATTAACTTTAGTTTCCTTTCTGAACTTGTATATTTTATTTCTTCCATCCTTAGATACGTATACGACCAAAGCTAATATTTGTTAAAATGTTAATAATATGAAATTAGGAAAAGTTTAACACAGATTTATAAAAGATATTTTGTGTTTTTGCAAAAGTATATCATGGACATGGCTTCAAAGAACTTTTTCCTTCTTGTGTCTTAATGCCTTTGAGTTCCAAAGGCCATCTCATGTTTTGGTATTGATAACTTGCAAATACAAAATTGGACTCATTTTCTTCTGTCCGCACAAAATGAGGCTTAGTTGTACATAGATTTTCTTTATTGATTTTGACTTTGAAGTGTGACAAGAGTTCCACTGAATTTGAGAGGGTAGTTGCAGAGATGAAGCCGACAGCTGATACAGAATGGAAGTTGGCATGGACTGGGGTTACTCTGAGAACTCCTAGCAGATTCACACACCATTTCCTTGTCAGGGCTGTCTGGTGATTTCCTGCGTGCTGGGAGATACTCTGCCCACACCGTCAACGGGGCTTGGTCAGCCTGGACGTCGTGGTCTCAGTGCAGCCGCGACTGCAGCAGGGGCATTCGGAACCGGAAGCGTGTTTGCAACAACCCCGAGCCCAAGTACGGGGGCATGCCTTGCTTGGGCCCGTCCCTGGAATACCAGGAGTGTAACATTTTGCCATGCCCAGGTAAGTGGATTGCATAATCTGGAAAAGATCTGAAAAATCAGGGGCCTCGGAAGGCCTTCTGTTAATATTTTACTGAGGTTCGCTCAGCTCCCTTTGTGTTTGGGATCTATGTTCTTGATAAATGTCTTAGGTGACATCAGCACCTGTTGGATCAGCCCTGAGTGAGAGAAAAAAAAGAGGAATAATGGAAAGGTTTTCCATTCCTAACCCACCCTCTCCAGCTGATCTGAAGCTAAATTCCAAATGATTTCAATGAGTATTAAAACTCTTCATTCTGGCCCCCTTGCAGGCATGCATGCAGCTGCAGTTCTGTGCAGAACAGTGGGACAGGTAGGGCCCGGTGTGCCTTCTGTGGTCCCCAGGCATATTTTTCTACAGGGGCTGTTCCCTCCATAGGGCATTGGTGTAAAGACAGATGTAATGTAGCCTGGATTGTATTCATTTTTTTCTTCTGGATTTAAAGGAAATCAAAACATTCCCCTGAGCTACTCTAAGGATGTAGACTCCAGGTGCTGAGCCCAACGCAGAACTTCAGATGTGGGATGGAAGTGTCTGGCGAACCTGAAGTGAGCCAGCGGCTCCTTCTGCAGCTGACCCTTCCCAGGACACTGATGGAACATCCTCCGCTAGGTCATGAATATCAAAGCTGGTCCCCCAGGGCTGGTCCAGCCAGTTCTCAGTGCCACTCTGTCTTCTGCCATGAGGATCCACCTCGTGCAGTCAGTCCTCCAAAGACACAAACTCTTCTCCCCTGCAGGCCTGACGGAGCTGTTTGTCTGGGTCTTCCTTCCGAGGCCTTGCTTTTCATTCCGCTGTATTTCCAAGCAAACGTGGGGTTGTTACAGTGAGCTAAACGAGCCCCCCACCCCGGGCTTTGTGCTCTGACACTGCCCTAAGGCTCCTCTGTCTTTCCCTTTATCCCTCCAGCGCCTGTCTCAGTTTTCTTCCTGCCTCTGCTCAGGGTGAGGCCCCTCACCTTAGTAGCTTTCTCTTTCATCTTCCCAATCCCTGCTTCCCTGCCCAGAACAGTCAGAGGGTCTTTAGTACACATGTCACAGCCATCCCGAGTCCTGATCAGTGACTATAGGTGCCGCCCTGGCCTTTTGTCTGAGAGAAAGAGACTCCCGTGATGGTGTCACTTACTGCAGTGACCTCAGCCCCCAGCACAAGCCTTACACAGGTGGAACTGCCTATTGGTAATTGTTGAATGATGAGGAAAAAAAGAGTTGGTTAATGAACTTTCCTTCATCCCATCTCTCAGCAAACCTTTTTGGATAACCCACTGTGTGCTATTCACAGGGTATATACAAAGACTAAATGATGCTGTCCAGGTCAGAAAGGACCTTAGAGTTCAATGAGGTGGCCCCCTGTGAATAATGTCAAACCAACATGGTCACCCACTACTGGGTTGGTGACAAGATGCAATGGCAACTGGACCAATGACCCACTGAGCCAAGGGCCCACTGAGCCAGCCCTTCGGAATCCAGGCAGCTGCACCAAGCAGCCTGCCCTTGAGCTGAATCTTCGGGGACAGACAGGAATTGGCCAAACTGACAAGCAGAGATGAGAAGAGGGGTCATTCCAAACACTGGATATAAAATTTCTGAAGTCATCGGATCTTAGCATTTCCAGTAGATACAAACAACTTCCTAAGTGTTTTGAACAAGAAACTGACTTGCAGCAGGTGCTCAGTGAGCGTTTGCTGGTTGGATAGGTGGATAGATGGATGCATGGGTGCATAAACATGTATATAAAACTGAAAACACACAGTTCCCAGCTTTGTAGCTGAGGCTCCCAATAATGTTCCTGCTCCTACAGCTGCTTGGCTCCTCCCAGGGTATCTCGGCCTGAATTTCCCCAGCCTCAGGGACTTCTCCTCCACCCACCCAGCTTTCCCAGCCACGCTGATGCTGAGGGCTGGGAAAGGTCACAGAGCTGTTTTTTCCCATAGCCCCAGTGAAGGATTCCTTCCCCGGGGGCTGGGAGCGAGCCCGTAGGTGACATCATTAGATATGGGTCTGTGTTGGAATGAGGGCAGGCACCATGAGAATGTCAGGGTCCCTCCACCCCCTCACCTCCCCAGTCTCCAGACTCGATTCCTCATTGCCATCAGTAGAACGTGCAGATTCCTCCAGACACTTCGACTCTGTCCGTTGCCTGAGTGCAAAGCATCGCCGTCCATCTCAGAGACACTCCATTAACATGATCCGTTGGTTGTTTTTATTTTAGTTGATTTGGCAGTCAAGCCAATGCCATGTCTACATAGCCTTAGTATTTTGAATAGCTCTGTCCTCATTTTCTTTTTAAAGGCCAGAATTCCATAGAGTGCTGTGGAATGACTCAGAGTGGCCCTTGTCACTTTACACTAGGCAGCAGGTGAGTTCAGGGATGAGTGGCGCAAATGTCAACCTTCTTTCCCACCTCTTAGAAAATTCCTAAACATATGACAGAGTGCAACTCAACGAGGAAGGGTTGGGAGTTTTCCAGGGCTTGGACGCTGAGCTGCATGGCCCTCAGAAAGCTGCTCAGAGGCTACTCTGACCTCCCTTCAGACCTCTCTTCCCTGTGAATTTACTCTTCTTTAACTCTCTTGGGTTCATAGTGGACAATGACAAGTGGGCAGTGTATTTACTTAAAAATACATTTTCTCATTTTGGTTAAATATGAAAATCTAAATAAACTAAAGGAATGTAAAATACCTTTAAAATCAAGGAATGAAAAATTTGATCTCCAATAATAGCTGTATTATAAGCTATAATAAGGTTTAAAGTCGAGCCCATGCCAAAATGATCATTTTTTCACCTTCCGTGGATTTATCTAGCTGGTCACTTCACCTACATAATTTGCCCCCAACATTGAAGAATAGCTAATCCTTTCTCCATCACTCCTTTCCCCCAATGCATGTTTGATTCAGCTCCAAGGACTCCAGACTTTGACCTGGAAAGGTACAGACAGCAGATGGTTCTTTGTTGCTAAGTAATATTCAACTAAAATGAAATCAGCCTCACTTATGCTTAGACCCCGTAAAACCTAATGCAGTAAACACAAAGTCTTTTCATCAGGTTTAACTGAGATGGTTCCATTTTCTCGTTATTCTGCAAACAGTAAGTCTGAGAGAGAAGGAACACTGATCACCTAATGGAGGGGTGTACTCTTAATCAAAACTGAGGATTCTGGCAGGTGTGTGTTGTGTACGTAAATCAGTTAGACACCCGTGATGTTCTCAGAACACTCTGTCCCCTTCTGTCCATGGAATCCTCCAGTCCACACTTTGGAGCAGGGTGCAGTGGGTGGAGTTGGTGCAGGAACATTCTGCTCAGACATCCCTGGAGGAGCAGTGAGCACGGCCGTCCTCCAGTGCACACCTGCGTGGTCCAGGCCTCAGGGTGCTGGAGCCCTAATACCATACGTGCCCACGCCCTGCGGGCAGTGAGTGCAGGACTTTATGTCTCAGACCACACAGGGATGCCTGCCATGTAGACCTTAGTTATTTAGTGTTTCTTTGCTGTTTAGATCAGGAGTAATTATTCTTCTGGCTGCTGCCATTGTTTTTATTTTACTGTAGTGGGTGCTGTGTTTAGCTATAATTTCTAGAACAAGAATTTTTGTCCTCTTCTATCAAGTTACTTAATCTATACATTTTATTTGATCAAAAATAATTCCCAACAATTCACTGCCTTGATTCCTTGAATGAAACATGGATCTGAGCTGGAGTATGTTTGATCTTCCTACGAGCCAGTCTTTCTTGGGCTAAGTTAGATGGTGATTCAAGCTGGGAGGAGAGTCCCATGTGGTTTTAGCCACGTGGCAGGAGTTAGGTGAATCCCTAAACTGGGGCTGTGTGTCTGGCTCTGTGCTCAGCCTGCCAGGTTCCATTCCCAGCCCCCACTCACTCATGGGGCGACCTAAGCTCTCTGTGCATGGGGTCATTCATAGCTAGAACACCTCCCGGGGACAGTTGTAAGGATGGGGTGGGATATTGAGAGGGTTTATGGTTATTACTAATGTCGTTGAGTCATTAATCCAGCACAGTTTACATGGCAGAAAGGAAAGATTTTAGCTCTCAGCCTCGCTCAGTCCCTTGCCTGGTGACTCACATTTGTTTCGTTCCCTTGACCCCCCACATCTCTGCTTTCCACCAGGTTCTGCGTGCTCCCCCTGGGTGAAGAGCTGAAGACTATTTCCTTAAGCTTTGTATTCTATGGTTTCTTTTACAAATGCTATAGCCTTTCTAACATGACCTGTTATTACAATGTTCACTATCCTATGTCGCTGCTTCATTAGAGTGATTGAAATGAGCATGTTCAGTCTTTTGGTTTTGTTTCTAACATTCACCGTGGTGAGAGCACTTTACATGAGATCTATCCTCTTAACAAATGTTTAAGTGCATAATACAGTATTGTTCACTATAGGCACAATGTTATATAGCAGATCTCTAGATCTCACTCATCTTGAATAATTGTAACTTTATACCAGTTGATCAGCAACTTCTCATTCACCCTCCTCCCAGCCCCTGGAAACCACCATTTTACTCTCTGTGTCTGTGAGTTTGAATATTTTAGTATGTTGTGTAGGTGGAATTGTACAGCGTTTTTCTTTCTGTGTCTGGCTTGTCCCACTGAGCATAGTGTCCTCCAGGTTTGCCCATGTTGTTGCAGATGGCAGGATCTCCTTTTTTAAGACTGAATAATATTCCATTGTACGTATGTAGCACATTTTCCTCATCCATTCATCTGTTGATGCACATTTAAATTGTTTCCATATCTTAACTTATTGTGAACACTGCTGTCATGAACATGGGAATGCAGTATATCTTGGAGATCCTGATTTCAGTTATTTTGGATATACCCCCCAAAAGTGGGATTGATAGATCTTATAGTAATTCTATTTTTAAATTTTTTCTGAATCTCCATACTATTTTCTAAGCAGCTACACCATTTTATATTCACACCAACAGTGTACAAGGGCTCCGATTTCTTTGCATCCTCACCAACACTTATCTTATGTTTTTATGATAATAGCCATCCTAGCAGGTATGATATATCATTGCGGGTTTGATTTGCATTTCCCTAATGATTGGTAACACAGAGCATATTTTCATATACCTGTCTACCATTTGTCTGCAAGTTCATCACACCATACAAAACCCAGGGGCCTTCAGAACACATAGGTGCTTCCTCATTAGGCTATGACACCATTTAGGGGACACATTAAACCCTTCTGAGTCTGAGCTTTCTTGTGTGCTTTCAGACAACCAATCTCTATGTCTTATCTTTGCCTTAGTGTGTGGGGCATACAAGTATAACCACTGGAGACTAAGCTTCAACTCAGGTGACAAACAGAAAAATCTTCCAGCCAGTGTGCCCCCCGTGAGAATACATATGGGAGAGGGTTTTTGAAAATGTTAAAATTCTAGGCAAACACATGTTTGCCTTCTTAATGCTGGTAATACGACCAGTGTCAGATATCTGATGGATTCCTCGTAACCTTGTTAACTATTAGGGAAAATATTGCTGAATTCTGAAAGTTTGTGTAAACTGTTGAATCACAACATTTCCAGTTAGGTTACAAACTCATTTTTAAATTGGGTTCAAGTATTTTTGTTTTGTTTTTTACTTTTTGCAAATAAAGATATTGTCATAAAGATGATGTCTTTGCTCATGCTTCTCAAAAATACCTTTTTACCTGTGCCAATATCTAAAGAGAAATATTATTCGGTAAAGATGTATGATGTCATGGTGGGCATATTAAAATACAATCTAAGTTATTCTAGCTAAAATGATCTTGTGCGCTAAGTGATTTTGGCATCCCCTGTCATCATTCATTCCATTTATTTATGCAGGATAAAGAGAAAGTAAAATATGATTCTACCTACATATAGAAATTGCCAGTCTCTCTCATCAGCTTTGTAGTTGAGTTAGTCATAGTTCTGATCGTGGTCTGCCCCTTATTAGGGTCTAATGCCACGTTTGACAGAGTCCTCATGCTTTGCTGTGGCACAAGAGTGGGTAAGACTGGCCAGCGAGAGGGAGGCTCAGTCAAGAGTCAGCTAAACGTTTGTCCGATGTTGCCACAAACCCCAAGCCAACATGAGGTCTCAGTTTTAGCAGTGTCAGCCAGAGCAGGGCTGGACCCCGAGGTCCCCCAGACCCAGGTGGGCCAGCTGACTCCAGCATTCAGCAGGTCGGGTCGGTCTACAGGTGTCAGGAGCCCAGCCTCAGAATCCAGGAGGGAAACTGGGGCAGGCAGAAATGCACTGCGGGTGACGAGCAGTCATGGCAACGCTCTGTCAAGGAGCCAGTTCCGCTGCAGGTCCACATTGTGAAACTGCACCCTTGACACCTCGCCTGAGGTCCGGCTGCAGGTTTCCTGATTCCCCTCTTTAGTCATTTAAGTGCAACATCAAGTCTGTGTGTTGGTACTTAGTTTGGTCATTTAGTGCCTGAATTTGCTGAATGTCCTTCACAGTTACCTTCCTCACGGGACCTGTTAGGCTTTCTCTTCCCCACTGTCAGAAAGCAAACCACAGTCCAATTAGTAAGGAGGGCCGTGGCTTCAGCTACTTCTCCTTGGCTTTAAGTCTCGTCTGGCCAACCAGGTGGTGCAGACAGCGAAGGTGAGAGCCGGCCCGGGGACTTCACATTAACAGCCCCACAGTGGTCTGTGGCCATTCTCAAGGACAGGGATTTTGTATGGCGCACGTTACCCTCTTTTGTCATCTTTGCGCTTAGGTATTTTATGCTTAGAAATATTTTCTGAGAGAATGAATAAGGGTACTGAAAAGTGTAGAGAGGAACCTTCAAAACTGGATCCATCACCATGAGTGGTCAGTGGTCCCCTGGGACGTGGACCCGTGGGTGCATCAATGTGTACCCAGAATGCGGATTTCACCTGTAGCTGCGCCTGATTGGCAGGACTTGGAATTCAGAAGCACTCTCACTCTGTGTCCCTTCCCAGTGGATGGCATGTGGTCTTGCTGGTCCCCCTGGTCCAAGTGCTCGGCGACATGTGGCGGTGGACACTACATGAGGACCCGCTCGTGCACGAATCCGGCCCCGGCCTACGGAGGGGACATCTGCCTGGGGCTGCACACGGAAGAGGCGCTGTGCAACACGCAGCCCTGCCCGGGTAAGTGGCGCCCGGCCTGTGGCCCGACTCTGGGACAAAGTGGCCTCCTTCCTCAACTCATAAATGGTGAATCTGATGGTACCACATCCCGGTAAGTACTGAAGGGGTGTGGGAGGAAATCAACGCCACACTGTTACCCTTGAAGTGACTTCGTTACACATCGTTCTGCAATAAAATAGTTCCCACTATGCCGTGGATTCAGAACTAGTGTCCAAAGCCTTTATCACATCAGGAAGTGTGTACGTTTTATTATGACACACAAACTCTCCAACTAGGAAATATCCCAATTTTGCCTTGACCTTGCTAATTAGCACCTGACTCCCAGGTGGCACCTTGCTGAGCTGAGGGAGAGAAAAAGTCCGAGGAATGAGATGGGAAAGGAAAGAGCATTTGTAGAGCACCCCCCAAGGCTGGGGGTCTAGGTGGGGTAATCGTTTCACTGCCTGCCTGGCTGTGGCCAAATGTCTTCCAAAGGCCCCCAGGCTTGTGTTCCAGCAATGACTTCTGAAATCTTACAAGGGGACACCAGGCACTCTCAGAGGACACTTCATCAAGGCCAATGGGCTATAACACAGGGGTAGTGCAATTAGAGAAAACAAAAGGCAGGATCTCAAGTCAGTAAGCAGAGGATCAAGCAAAGCAAGCAGCAGAAACTGGTTATAACAAAATACTCTCAAAGTGTATGACCCAATGACAGGATCGGAAAGTTTACTGTTGCAGTCGGGGTGGGCAGCAGGCAGTCCTTGCAAAGTGTGCCTCACAGGGACAGGCTCAGGCCCATGGGCGCGGGAGCCCCGAGCTCCAAGGTCTACAGCCAACGCAGGTGCCCAGCGATGCCTCGGCCGCCGTCCTCATGCGTGGAGGAGCTTGGGTTCCTGACACGTAGGGACCACCTGGGATGAAAGCCACTCTTCTCTGAGCCTAACTTTCCACATTGAAACACAAACTTTTTTAAGCTTGCTCCTGCAGATCTTTCTAGAAGGTTCCATTCATATTGAAAAGTGCCTTGAAACCAGATTCTCACAGTAATTCCAAAACCCAGCACTTTACACATTTCTAAGAAAACATTGTACCGTTTGCCGGGATCAAGGCACATGCTTGATTTCCAAATCTTCCCTGCCACTGCTGAAATTTAAGAAGGGAAAACTAACTGAACATACATTGTCTCATCAGCACACGGGGAAAATATCTTTTATACATTGATTAATATTTTATAGACAATATCGAGAGTTTGTTAAACTTCTTACTTAAATGTGACCGTTACTCCTCTCTTTTCACACATCTGCACCCCGGGTGAGCTAAGCAAATCCTGGCAAATCTTCCACTCAAGGGAGGGTGTGTCCTTTCAGTGCTCTGACCTCTGGCTTTGACGCCAGACTTGTGCATGGGCCTTAAGCTCTTCAGAGACTGTAGCGGGGATGAGCGGATGAAGTGAATCCCACTGCAAGGGTGGCCTGGCTTCCGCACGTTGAATCTGCAGAAGAGAAAGTACGTGTGGGAGCTCCAAAGCTACCGTTCAGCCACTTGGCCTTTCTCATGAGCACACAGTTACTTCTCTCGCCTGGAGATTTTCAGGGATTTTTCAGGAAAGTATGTGAGGGCTGCTCTTTGCAGGGGAGCGTTACCCTGTAGGAACTGGGGTCTGGGTTGATGATTTCTGCTCCCCGACTCCCCACAGTCTGAACACAGCTGGGTGTCCTGTGTTAACTTGTGGAGTGTCTAAGTACAATTACTCTATAACATTAAGATAACATGGGGTTTAGAGAATTTATATGAACGACATCATATCTGATCAAAGATATATTGGTAAAGATACTTTCATTCATCCACATGGTTATTTTATTTACTGGCCCAGTTAGAAGATATGACTACGTCTTATGTACGCACAGAACCATTACAAACATACCCTGAAAGCTTAAAATGATGTACGGAACTTGCCAGTGCTGCCAGGATGACTGACCTTAGTGGCAACTGTGCCCCTGCAGAGAGCTGGTCGGAGTGGTCCGACTGGTCCGAGTGTGACGCGTCTGGCGCCCAGACCCGCAGCCGCCAGTGTGTCCTCCTGTTCCCCGTGGGCGGCCAGTGCTCCGGCAACACCACCGAGAGCCGGCCGTGTGTTTTCGACTCTAATTTCATCCCAGGTAAGGGCAGAGAGATTTATCAGTGTGAACAAAATCATTTGCAACATTTAGAGAGAAAATGATTCATAGGTCCGAGTTTTCTCTTTTCTTTGAGGTCCTATTTGTTGAAATAGAGATGATTCTATCAACTCATCTGGTTTTAAGGGGATTAAAGTGCAGATGTATAGGTAACTGCAGATTTAGACTTGAATGCAGTTCGTGAGCCTAAAGTTTCTCAAGCACAATGTCTTCTATAATTTATTTACTAAAATACAATCGGAAGATTTTGCTCAAAAAATGAAAGTAGGTTATTCGGTTATTTTAATATTAGGTTAAATTCTTTGGCAATAACTTGTGTGGTGTGTTTGCACGGAGAAAAAGGGGCATACTCTTTATGAAATCTTTAATGCGTTCAAGAAACCCATCATTATTCTCATCTTGGAGAAGGGGTTGGTTGGCCCTCTCGTCACAGGCTTTTCAACGTGAAATCAGTGCTTAGGTCTTGATGGCAGCTGCTAGTCACCTGTTGCATGCTCACTGTTGCATGATGCTGTGCAAGTGTATAAACCATTTAGCACACACCCACCGGGTGCCTTCGGACTGCAAAGACCAACCTGGTACAAAGAAATAATAGGCTTCCATTCTATGAGCCAAGTTTTCCTCCATTTGTGGAAAAGATAATAATATCTGAGAGAAAATTGTTAGCTTTAGCCTTATAAGGCATCTCAGTCATGCATGGTGTTGAACTGTAATAGTGTTTGTTGTTGCTGTTTCCCTTTTTACCATAGACATACTTTTAATTCTTGTTATCAAATGAAAAATCAATGCAAGAGAGAATGATGTCTCTAGTCTAGACATCTAAAGTGGTATTTTATTGTTGGGTGTTAAAACTCTTAGGAGATCTGTCCTCTCTGGCATATTGGGGTGGATTTCACGTGTGGCATTGCAAAGAGCATGACTATGGGCTCCTGAATGGGGACTTTATTTGTTCTGGCGATTTCCTTTGAGCACTGGTGAATTGCCCCCCCCCCCCCCGCAGGGAATGTGACAACACTAGCTTTGACGAAATGGTCTCTGAGGCAGAACACCACATGCAAACACTGTGTATGTATGTGTTGTTGGGTGGGGGGGGGCTGTCCACAGCTGGTGGGACACAACACATTGTCACAGAAAATCAGCGTATACGCTGCTTGCAGCGCGAGAGTCCATGGCATTTTCTTTCTGTGATAATGAATCCCTCTCTTTCCCAGTCAAGGCACGTGGCCAGATTCATCTCAGTTTGGTTAAAACAAACAAAGAAACTAATATAACTTTTTTGATCATTAATCAGGCTTTTGAAACTTTGCCTCACATAAATTTCAAAACCATTTAGACATTTCGTAAGTGATGCATTAATGTTAACTTCTTTCCCAACACCGTTTATACATTGTGATTGGCTGTTTGTTTTTCCAGAAGTATCTGTGGCAAGATCCAGTAGCGTAGAAGAGAAAAGGTGTGGAGGTACGTGCTTCCTTTTAACTCATTTCTAACTGGTAGTCTGACTTATTCCAACCATTTCTCTTCCTGCACATTCTCTGTGATGTTTCTGCTGTTGGCCAGGAATGACACACTGAAAAAACTTCTGGATCCTAAACATCTTAAACCTTGGTGTAAATGATAATAGTTGATATTTGACATGTGGATCGGTGGTTCTCAAAGTGGGGTCCCTAGACCAACATCATCAGCACCACCTCGGAACTTGATGGAAATGCAGATTCTCAGACCCTTCCTCAGTCTACAGAATGAGAACCTCTCTGGGTGTGGCCCAGCCAGCTGTGGCTTAATAAGCCCCTCAGGTGATCCTGATGGATATACGCTTTATGAGCCAGTGATCTTGATATTAGCTATAGTTTGATTTCCCATGAATACAATAGAATTCAAGCAATTTGTTTCTATTTATGGTACAAATCTGGAGCAGCTAGCCTCAAATCCCCAGCCCACTACAATGACTAAATTGTAACGAGGCATAAGATTATACTGTATCACTAAAGGAATTTTGCAACTTTTGCCACCCTGAATGTCAAAAACCACATTCTCTGGTTTAAGTCCATGATAAATTTGAACTAGTGGTCTGTGCCTTACAGACATCCCTAAAGTACTTGTCTGTGTTGCACACATGTCCGGATGGAGAAGCTGAATGTCCGGCACAGCTTATATGTTCACCTTTGAGAAATCTGAGCCAACATCTACACCGAGACCTGCCTTTTCAGACATGTGACTGATGACGCACAGACTCCCATTGCTGCCATAATCCACTCCACCACGGTAGCCCCAGAGAGCTCAGCCCAGCAGGCTTTGGCCTCTGCTATGATCGCCTGGAATCCAAAGCTTCACCTGCATGTTTTAGGAATGTACTTACCATTATTAACTACATCGATTAAGAGATTACTGCCTGCTACATTCTATCTGTTCACTCAGCCGTCTGTCCATTCATTCATTTATTCATTCAGTAATCTTTGCTGAGCAGAGTTTTCTGTGTCAGTTTTGTGAGAGGCATTGAGCTTACACTGGGGACCTGAACAGCCCCAGCCTCTCTGGAACCAACAGTCTTATCATCGTAGACTCAGCGCCTGAGAAAGGCAGTGTCTGGTTTCTGACCCAAGTCAGTTGAGTGAGGCCACTGATCCTACGTTGCTAAGGTAGGGTCCAGCTATAAGATGCATATGCACCAGTTGACATAAAAATAATCATAGCAATGAGTGTTCTTTAATATTTTTAGATCCATCACTATGTGGTAGACACGGTGTTAAATGTTTAGACAAGAAGTCTTCCATGTGGTCCTCACAAAGAGCATTCTCAACATGCATGGTTCACAGTGCCTTATGTAAAATCTTTGAGGAGAGAGAAGGGTTTTGGAATTCAGCATTTTGCAGATTATAGAAGGGTGATATGGGGCCAGTGCTGTATTTTACACAGTGTCCCGCAGGGTCTGGGGCTGTACTCCAGACCAGCCTCGTCAGTGACACTGCCGAGGAGCGTGGGCAGACTGGAGATGCCAGTGCTATTTCTGGCGGTTCTGGGCGGGCTCCACAGCAGAAGGGGTCAGGTCAGGTCACACTGTGCTGTGAGATGACTGATGAAAAATCAGTCCTGAGAGATTTCATTTGGGAATTATGTAACAGAAAAGGCATAGTGGCTGTGTTTGTGTTGTTGTCTGCACTGTATAAATGGGGCTGTGAGGCTCAGAGAGCTGAGGTCACTGGCCCAAGTCCACGCAGCTAGTGAGTAATGGAGCCAGGGATGGGATCCAGGCAGTGGGATCCCGTGTGAGTTTTAAACCTGAACCATCACAGGAAAAGGGTCCTGGTAGCAAGTACCCAAAAGGAATATGTCCAGGGACCTCAAGCCACAGCAGCCTGGTTAGGTGACACTCTCAGATAACACCTGGGGTCCAGGGCAGGAGGCTGCCCTCAAGGTCAATGTAGGTCAGGAGTGAAGCCCAGTTTATAAGGAGGGAGACCAAGACAGACCCTGTGGGTCAAACAGCTCTGCCCCACAGTGGGGAATGGCCAAACACACCTTCCGCCAGACGTTTGCCCTCTGCTTCCTCCCTGCTGGTCCTCCCTGAGTTACTCCATGTGAGTCCTTCAGGGGCCTGGAGCACCCAGGAGAACCTGGTGCAAAGCCCATCTGCATCCTGAAATGCGAAACGCTGCATGCGCCAGAACCAAGCCTTGAGATGCTGTTGGTCAAATCACAGGAACTTTAACTACTCTACAATATTCAGAGCTGACTTTTTAGACCTTCAGGCTGCTGACATTGCCACTCGAGCATGGGCAGTTTAGATGGATCTTACTGCAGGGCTAATAGGTGAAAACAAACAATTATCCGGCGAGGATGTTTTGGGATGTTTAGGGAGACAAGATAGACATCTTTTTTCAGTTTGCTGAAAAATCAATCAAACTTTGCACAGGAAATCAGCCAATTAAAGCGTCTGGGTAGTTGGTCTCAATTCTATCTTTACTGGCCAAAAACAACAGCAAAGGAAAAAACAAGCATATTCAAAGGAAAGAGCCCCACTGAGCAGATTCAAAAGAGATTTAATAGGCACTATTTTTTTCTGTATGTAGAAATAGTGTGTTTTTATTGAAATTTTTCATCTTGGAGAGCTATTTTTGGTTGCATGAGACAGAAAGACTATATAATCGTCATAAAGATGTCGGCTGACCCGGCCTTCCCCAGGCACCTGCAGGAGTGATTCATTTGACTAATGACAAAGTATCTGCATGTGGAGGCCATCATGCATCTCCCGTGTGTTATAATGAAATATGACTTATCGGCACAGCAGGAAGTATTTTTATGGTCACGTGGCATTGACCCTGGGGAGTCCTGAGAGCTAAAGTGTAGAGAAATGGGAACCCATGTGGCGTCAGCTCTTGCTTACGTTAAGTGCAGCTTCAATGTTACGGTAAAGAATTCTATGGCTGCTGGTGGGACGTCCTGGGTGGCTGTCCAGCTGTCCCCATGAGAGCCCCCCGGCTCTAGAGGCTTCAAGGCAGGATCAGGAAAGGTGGAAGATTTGTGACGTCCGTTCACATTCTTATATTGACCGAATAAGCTAGAATGAAAGGTCCAGGGGGTTGTCAGGGAGAGGGTTGTACTTGTGGGTGTTCTAGTCACGTCCTCGGGGATGATCCGTCCCTTAGTGCTGAATGTGCAGGACGCCTGTGCTAGGAATTGCGTTGTCCACGTGGAATTTCAGTGTGTTTAGGAGCGTGTTGCTAGTTGTGGCTGACAGCAAACCCGCGAGAAGGCGGCCTTTGTTCACTGTGTCCATGCACCACAGGAGGCAGATTCATCTTCTAAGTCCTGGGTTCCTGAAACACAGTGTCTGGGAGCAGCAAAGGAGACAGCTTAGAGTGGAAAGCCCAACCCAGCTCCACAAGCGTTGCCCAGACATTGCCTTTGCTCCTAGGAAGGCTTGAAACTTTAAAAGCAGTGTTTTACCAACACTGAGTATCTTTTTTTTTTTTTTCACTGCTGTTTCTCAAACATCATGTGGGTCTTGGTATGTTGCCTTGATGTCACTCGAGCCGACGTAAGTCCATGTAGGCTCATTTTTGAATGCTTTGTATTTATAAGTCGAAGAAAATAACTAAAGAAACAGAAGAGATGCTGTTAAACAGAAAAACAGTAGGCAAATAGAGGGTCATTTCGTGACTGTTTGAAAGATCATATTTTATTCCTTTAACTCAGATCCTTTCTTGCTTTGGGGTAAACCATTTTCTTGATAAGATCTCCAAAATACAACGTAAGTGAAAAAAGTGCTACACAGGATACTATTCATACCCAGACACACGCACACAGCCGCACCTACGTGTGCAGAGTTATCTCTGGAAGGGCATAGGAGAAAATGGTTATGTAGTTACCTCTAGGAAAGAAGAAAGATTTATTTTCCCTGTAGTCGCTTTTGCACTTTCTAATGTTATACAATGTCTATATGTCACATCCAAAAAATATAATGGAAAACGCTAGCATTTATGTAAATAGAAAATACTTTTAAACATAATGAAATAAAAAAAGGAGGGAGGAAAGAAGATTATGCTGCACATGAAACAGAAGGGCAAGCCTTCAAATATGAAAAAAAATCTGCTAGTTTATTAGTGTATTAAGGTTTAATTTATCTCCAAAAGACTGACTAAAATCCATGAGGGCACGAACTAAAAATATACCACGCTCACTGCGGAGAGGTTTCTTGGTGGCCATGACATTTCGAGGGAAAGACTTAATTATGATTTCTTTAATTCTGCAACAGCTATGGGGCCTTTTGTTTTGTCTTTCTCTTTCCGCTAAGCGCTTTGAGCAGTTAGGTAGCATGTTCTGGTCAAGTGTGGCATCACTGTGGTCCTGTCCTCCCAGAGTTCAACATGTTCCACATGATCGCTGTGGGGCTGAGCAGCTCCATCCTCGGCTGCCTCCTCACCCTGCTGGTCTACACCTACTGCCAGCGGTACCAGCAGCAGTCCCACGATGCCACCGTCATCCACCCTGTCTCGCCCGCCCCTCTCAACACCAGCATCACTAACCACATCAACAAACTGGACAAGTACGACTCGGTGGAGGCCATCAAGGTAAGGAATCGGCAGCAGCGGCGGCTGCATCGGGGTGTCCAAAGAAGGCAGGTGCACCCTGTGGCTGTTGGCAAGGCTCAGTGTTGGTGGCACTGGTGACAGATTGGGGATGGGAATGAGGTCCTCCTATGATGAACCACCTTTGTAGTTTTCTGTGCCTGTGAAAAGGTGACATCTCATATCCGAATGTAAGTGAAAAGGGGACATGAAAGCAGCAAAAAATGCTGGGAAATATCGGGTCATTGGCCAACGTCCATCTCTGCTTCCTCTGTGCCTTCTGCATCTGAAGACAGCTCCCGCATGGGAGCAGAGCTCCTGCCGAGGACCTAGGCACGACCTGTCAGCAGTAATGAGGACCAGGGGTGGCAATCAGATACCCAGGTCCGTTGCAGGAATCACCACTAGGATGGCAGCCTGAGAAAATGTTTGCCTTATTATAAATACTATCTGTAAATAATCTTCAGGCAGAATGAAAGCTCTTCAACTTTGCATGATGTCAAAGCGTTGTAACTGGTGTGGGGCGATGCATTTTGTAAATGTCCCCAGTGGGTGATGAATCCAGCATTTGACACAGAAATTTACAGTAAATGGCCAGCTTCCTTCACATTCGAAGGAAGAAGGTATGCAAAGGGTACCAGCTTTGGACCTGACAGACTGGGCTCATGAGTCAACCCCAGCGCTTCCCAGCTGGGAAAACTCCCGCCAGTTACTCACACTCACCGAGCCTCCATTTTTTTCTTTTTTTTTTTTTTATAAATTAGAGATAATGAGAATCACATGAAGCAATGTATATAAAATACATCGAACAGTGCCTGGCAAAATAAATGTGATGTCTTTATTTGAGGCATTTTGTGTCATGGTTCAGAGTACAAGTTACTTCTTTGAACCTTAGTTCCTTCGTCTTTAAAATGGGTATAACAATACATATTTTCGTATTGTTGTTGTCAGGTTTAAATGCCCTAAAGTACATGAGACCAAGCGCCCAGAAAATGATAATCGTTGCTCTTATTGTGTCCACACAAGAGGTCAGGGATGAAGCTGGGAAGACACCAAGGGCTCCCATCTCCTGCACCCAACCTCCCTCATTGCCCACATGAATGAAGGGAACTCTCCTGATCTAAGTGGAACTAAAATTTTCTATTCCTGTGTGGTGCCCCTTAACATTTATAGGGAGCATTTTGATGCCCCCTCTCTGCTATGATTGTTTCCTTTGAAATCAAATTTTCCCCCTGTGTGAGAATATGGGATATCTTCAGCCCCTACGGCTTCAGGTGGCTGGAAGATCTTATGTCCCTGGGGCCACAGTGTCCTCACTTAACTCCTCTCCGCCACACGGCCTCTGCTCTCCACCACTTGGACAGAGACACAAACAGCTGATTTTTCCCCTGGACCCCGCCGAAACCGGGATCCGTTAGCCACCAGCACCTCCCACCACTCGGATGACAGGTCCTGGGAATGGGGCAGAGCACCAGGAATTAGTGACAGGCCCCTCACAGCCTCTCAGAGTAGAGAGTAGAGAGGAGCATGAGTTCCTCCCCTGAGTGAGAACCTGCCAAGCAAACCTCCAGAGCCCGAGAACGGGCTCCCTGAGCGTGATTCCGACACATCAGCTTGCCTGTGGTCACTGCTACTCCAGACGTCAGAAGGCAATTCACCCGGTCTTGTTTTCCCACTTAGATTCGGCAACCACTTTTAAGATAATAAGAAATGCTTCTACCATGAAGGCAAAGGGCCTTGAGGGCCTGGACAGCTGCCTAGTCCTTGAATGACTCCTTCTAGAACTTTCTTCTGATACCTTGCCCAGATGGGCTCTGGATAGTTGGCCTCTGCCTCTCCTCCTTCATCTTCATTTTGGTCCTGTCAGTATTTACCCTCTACCTGGGGGAGGTCAGGCTCTTTGAAATTGCAAGTGACTTTAATAAACTGTTAATGAGGAAGGGCATCTGTGTCAGAAACGGCTACAGGAGTCGCCTTCTAACAAGTGCAGAATGAAAAGAAATTAAGGCATTTGGAATCTGATGCATTTACCTAAATGAGTTCTGTCAAGATCTCTGATAAATGCACCTGTTTATGGCAATGTGAAAGCAGCTTACTTATCTATTCAGTTGTATGTGATAACATTCAAAGTATCTTTTAATTTGAAGTCATTAGAGTTTTAGGTTTTCTAGAGGTTTAGATTTAGGTTTTCTAATCCCCTTCTTCTGTTGGAAACTTCCTGACTGATGTTCAAAAATAGACCTGGAGGTATCACAAACTGCCTGTCTCATTCTAGTTATTAAGCAAGTCCTCAGTGACACAACTCGTCTTAGGGAGCAAAAAAGTGAGAAAACACATTTTAAAATAATGCAGCCTTAGCAGAGAGCTCAAACCTGACATAGCAGTCTCCCTAGTCATCTTCATTCTGAAATGCTACTTACTGAGTATTCTTAACTCGTTTTTTATATTTTACAGGCATTTAACAAAAACAACTTGATCCTAGAGGAAAGAAACAAATACTTCAACCCACATCTCACCGGGAAGACCTATTCTAACGCCTACTTTACAGATCTCAATAATTACGATGAGTACTAATAGCTCTTGTATTTTTGGCTTCCTGTAAACCCCCAGTTCCTCAAGGCCTGAGCTCTATGGCTGCCCATGTTTCTAAGGCTTCAGAGATGAAGTTTGGACACATTTCAAGCCACGAGTATCCCATCGCTGCCAAAAAAATATGCATTCATAAAGGCAACAAAAATCTAAAATCACATCATGAAAATCTGCTCTACCACACTTGATCATTGTTGAATGAGCCATGGTGTGAAATTTTTAATTGTGTTCAGACCATTTCTCTAACATGTTCATTGTTTTCTTGAGGTTTATTTTATAAATGTGCCACCCAAGTTGGAAAGAGTCTTTAGAAATATGAATGTCTTTTGCTTTTGAGTGTAAATCTTCGTGACATTTTAATTCAAGAAAATAGGCACTTTATCTGAGAGTCCCCCCACAAGGAATGCTTAGGTCCATAATATTTGATAAAATTAAGAAAGTGAATGTGGCCAGTTATTCACCGTCCATCTCCCACGCTACCCAATATGGATAATACTGTGGATTCTTGGAAGTGACTTATGTTTGGATTTGGAATGACTCCTGCCTGGGAAAGCCCAGGGATTCCACCTGGCCTGCACCTACGGAGGTGGCGGTCACTGTGAGGTGCCCCACCTTGGTCCTGATGCCGTTGCTATGTCATCACAGTGAAGCATGAACGTGTTCTGCAGGTTGCTGCAAAACTAGCCTTATTCTGACTTTTGGATTTCATGGCATTCCAGGGAGCTCCTTGTCATGCTGTTGGCCTGGAAGCCCACCTGTCTGGTCCACTATAATGTTCTGAAGAACCAATCTGTGAAATAACCATTTGTTTAGCTTTTGGAGTGACTCTACACCTTCCCTCACCCTGCAAAGAAAAATCTTGAACATTCATGATGCCAATTAGGGAAAGTATTGGAAGTGCTGAGCTATAACTGAAAACAATTTTTTTTTTATTTTCCATGTTATAGAAAGTATTGAAAGAACTGACATTAATGAAAATCAATGTTTCATTGTCTGTCTCTGTCTCCCTGGTATAACCGATGTGTAGCAATCAGCCCCTACCAAGAGCATTAATGATGTCTGAAGCTGGCTCTCCCCGGAGCCCGTTGTCATCTTTGTGGGTGTTACTCCTGTGAAGTGTTACTCCTGTACCTGCTGTCACTTGCTGCGACCAGAGCAGGAGAGCAGGTGATGCTGAGCTCTGGTGCCTTCCCTTTTGTCTCAGTGCTGCCTGCCCGCCCACCCTGCCCACCCAAGCCACCCCGCCCACCCAAGCCACCCTGCCCCACTTCTCCCTGCAGGAAGGCACAGGTGTTTCAAGATCAGAATTCAGGATAGCTGGAAGTAAGGTTTTATTGATCCCTGTTGTCGCAACATTGATCACTGATAAGCAGTTCAGAGTGTTTACAACGCCATTCACAGAAGTCCCCAGAGAAAAGAAAATAAAAAAGCATAAATTTCTCACCAACAACCCATACATAACATATGGCAGTTTGTTGAATAATTTTTAAGAGTAAGAACGAGATTGAAAACGTTCATCGGATGCCTGTGGGCATTGTGAAATAGGCCTGGGTAGACGTGGAAACATGTTCTTATTGATAAATGAACCTTCAGATATGTGAAAATATACAGGAACGCAGAATTTGATTAGCACATGTGTTTTTACCCTGTCCAATTTAAAGAAACAATTTCAGAAAGTGTTGGGAAAATCCTATGTTTAATAATGAATATTCTTGGTTTCAAAAAATTATCATATACTCAAATTTGTAGGAATGACACTGTATTAAAATTAGAATTGAAATGGTAGGAGGGCTCCGGAAGGTCTGTGAGATTGCACATGAGTGACATGAGGGGCTTTCCAGTGAGGACTTCATATTGCAGCTCCGGCCTTCCTCCTGTGCCGTGTAAGAGTCACCTGTCTGTGCAGACACTCAAAGGCACACCCCGTGGGGGAAATGTAGCCAGACAGGTTCCTGATTGCTCCTGGCTGGATTTTCATTGGATACTTCAACTCATCTTGTCACTTTCCTGTAAGAAAAAGCATCCTCTCTATGTAGCACATTTAAGCTATTTTTTAATCCACGCCCCGCCCTAATGTCTCCTAAGTTTAAAAGGAGATTTTATTCCCCCTGGGAAAGATGATACAAATATTTCAAGAATGTGTCACCTAACTTTTGAAAAATGCTTTCTAAGTGACGTCCAAGCTGATCTTTAATCAATCTTACGCAATGACTGTGGGAAGCACCCTCCCTCCACCACAGAAATTTCATGTTGTTGATAATATAAACCTTCCAGATTAGCACTGCCAAAATCCCCTCATTTCTGTTCCCTGACACTATTCTAAGGAATTCTCTCCTCCCTCCCTCTCCCTCTCTCTCTCTCTCTCTCTCTCTCTCTCTCTCTCTCTCTCCCCTCTCTCTCTCTCTCTCTCTCTCCATCCCTCCCTCCATCCTTCCCTCTCTCAGAAAAGCAATTGGTTTAGATCTGTGAAGTATGATGTTGGTATTTTGATGGGGGTTGCATTCAGTCTGTAAATCACTTTGGGTAGTATGGACATTTTAACAATGTTGGTTCTATGGATTCATGAACATGATATATTTTTCCATTTGTTTGTGTCATCTGTGATTTCTTCCCTCAGTGATTCCTAGTTGTCTTTGTAGCGACCTTTCACCTTCTTGATCAAGTATATTCCTAGGTATTTTATTTTGTAGCTCTTGTGAATGGTATTGAGTCTTTGATTTGGTTTAGAATAATTTTAGCTCTATTCTAATTATTTTACTTGGCTATGGAATAACTTTTTTTTTTCCATCACTGTATAGCTACGGCTCATGTGTACGTGCTTCCCACACCTACGTGCTTCCCTCTCCTATTTCATGACGCTCATGTGGTGGCTTGTGCCACCAGACGCACGGGCATTTCCTCCAAAACTCCCCGTTTCACTCTGAGCATGTTTGTATGCTGCTGCTCTTGTGATTTATGTGAAGCGCCTGAACGTCCCTGCTCCTGTAGGGATGTTTCACTGAGCCCGTTCCAGGAGGTTCTGACTAGAATTAGCATTAACACTGGGGGATAAAAAGAGGGTCCTTGGGAGTGTGGAGAGGTGGGCTGAGATTCTAAAGGAAATGAAGAAGCTTCACAAACAGCGAATGAGCATGAGGACATCCCTGCCGTGGAAAAACACCTGTCCCTAGGGAGGGTCAGTCCACGTGGTCCAGGTGAACCACGATTCTGGCCTCACTGACTCACAGTGATGCCAAAGAGAAAAGAAGCAACAGTGGGAAACAGATAGGCAGGTGATGTGAAAGGTGGGGTCCTGGTCACCCCCAAGTGAGTCTTATGGACAGTCCTCAGGGAGTCATGACCCACATGCACAGTCCTGTGGGTCTGAGCCTTGGACTCTTCCAGGACCAACTGCCCAGAGCGCCAGAGTTTTAGCCAAGCCTGTCCTTATTTCCTCATTTATCTGCAAAAGGATGAAAACCACGGGAGTCAAAGCCTATTTCATTGTTTCCACTGGTGTCTGGTAGAATTAGTGAGTCATGCCATCAAAGTCATGGACAAAGTGTCAGCAGGGGTCTCCATGTCTCCAAGAGGCCATCTAAGGGGATATGTTAGAGTGTAATTGAATATCAAAGGAAATATCAGTTTGTAATTGTGATTTTTATCAAATTTAGAGTTGATATAACTATGTAAATTCTGCACTCAGCTGATCACTTTGTCTAGACACAGCCTTGATGGTACTTGATTTGCAAATATCCTTATTCTTCTTTACAATATTTTTCTTGTTTTTGGAATAAATCAGCAATGTTTTCCCAACACTGTTAAGCTACTTCCTCATCAACTTTGCCCCCAGGCTGCCGCCTTTCTTTAGCCTCAGGGTGTGCTGTGTACTTCGCTGGGGTTGTCTTGTATGTGGCATTTTGTGGTAACTGCAATGAATTCAGTACTTCTGTGTCTAAAGATGGCTTTCGGGCACCTAACCAGAGGCGACAAGTACCAACGGTTGATAAATGAACTGCAACTGCATCAAAGCAACCATTTTCCACGTGGTGACAGGACTGTGCCCAAGTCCTGCAGCTCCAATAGTCAATTTCCATGAAGGCGTTATTGACCAATGACTGTAACTCATATGCAAACTCTCCGCCATTCTTTCAATATGATACAAACTGGAGTTCACAGATGGTGTTGGACATGCCCAGCCATCCATGTGTCCCACCCTTCCATTACTTCACGGTGCCCATGGTGGTTCATGTGGACATGATCTTGCCAATGTCTGATTACCTAGCTTATCTGTTACTGGACACCAGAAGTCTTTCTGAGTGCCCTGCTTCTTTGGGCAATGGGTGTGGAATGGGAGAACAAAGAGTGATATTCACTGTACTAAGAAATGCACAGAAGGGAATGCCATGCATGGCGTGTTACCATGTAAGATAAAATATTTGGAGGGGACCGTTGTGGAATTTATTCCTGCTATTCTTCCCTATTGGGGTAATTAATTATAGTTGATTTAAAGCTGTTTTATAACTTTACAAATACTGAGCCAATGCATTCAGGTTATCTACTTCGATAACCTGATAAAACAAAAGAAAATATATTGCTTTAATCTTTGCTCTTTTTTTTTTTTTGGAAATTGAAAAATAATGAATGCAAAGTAATGTTGGACTATTGGTGGTGATTTCTTAAATGACTCTTCCATACTCCATTTTTATGGACTTATATTAAAGATGCATTGTATCCATTTTTTAGCAGATGGATCAAAGTTTTATTCAATGGTCATCTGCTGCTTTATCAGAAATTTGGTGCTGTTACAGAAGCATCAGGAATGACCGGTTCTTCTCTGAAATATCGTTCACACTTCAAGAGTCTAGAGCATCATCAAAACCAATTTCAGAGCCAGGCACAAAGTGTACAGTTCTTAGTGAAAGTTGTCTCAAAACACAGTCTTTCGGAGAGATCATATTAGTTCTGCCATAGAAGGCAATCAATCTTCTTACCCATGATCAGAGTCAGTATCAATTCTCACTCAAGCAAACATGTTTTACTGCGTTGCCACAATGGGGATAGCTCTCCAGGCGCTTCCAGACCGGGGAGGAGAAAAGTAGATGCAGAAAATCACTCTATGGCATTTCTTAAACTAAAATATCGGTCAGGGAAGAAAATTTATTCCATCTCTTCCTATTTAGTCAGAAATCTGGGGCCAGTAGTTCAAATGTGATCCATTCTTTCTCAGCTTTTTGGCAATTTGATGCCAAATGTTCCAAATGTTAGATGAATAGCAGTAGTAAAATGGTTCAGATATTAGATAGATACAAGCTTGGTACAGAACTTGGAAAATTCTCGAGAATTCTGGAAAATCAAAACCATTTTATTATATTGGTAAAAAGAGAGCATGGTTAGTTGCCCTCTCTGTAAGTGCAGGTAGTTTTAATTTCCTAGAAAAAGTTGCTAGTGCCTTGTTTAAGATGATGATTTGTTATTTCGCCTGGATACTATTGGTTCCAATAGGAAGCAGAAGATTGATTGGATGGATGTACTTTAGAGAAAATCATTCTTATATGCCTCTTTGAACTCAGGAATATAAAATGACCAAGAAGCACATCATCTTCAGATGCGATTTTGCCCTCACTGGGGATATGGTACCAGAACAGGTGCAGTGGTGTGTTCAGAATAAAGGTGAATCCAGTCTCAGCCTTCCCGAAGTAATGTCACTCTAATATTTACAGTTTCCCAAAAGCTTCTTAGTGTTTGTTCCGTCATAAGAATGTCTATGTGATGTTGATAGAAGTTAGAAGTTTTTGTTTCTCTTTAGGCAAATCAACAGATAAGGGAAAATCAGATACAGGCTGTGACAACTGTCACAGATATGCTGAATGGTGAATGTGAAATCAGAATCACCTAGAACACCTGATTTTTTTTGTTTTTTAATTTTTAGTCAACATCAAAACTACTTAACAAGTTCACAAAAGTTGTAACTCTTAATTGGGGTAAAGAAAGTTAACAGTGTTTTCACTACTAAATTTGATTGATTTTCCCTTGTACCATGACTGTTGGCCAAAATCAAGCAGGAACTTCTGCACTTTGAAAGAAAGCACAGTATAAACCTTCAACCCAAACACCTAGATTCACCACTGAAACTATGTCATATGCAAATAAAGTGCACAAACTTGGTCCAATGTAAAATTCTTCGAGAGTGGGTAACAAAACTTGTGTCATGACTTTTAAAGATGTTATGAAATGTTAAATGCCTCATTCTGTATTAATTTGCTATTGCCTGTTTTGTGATACAAAATAAACATTTTTGAGATTGTTCCATTTTATTCATGGATCTTTTCTAAAGCCAGCTTCAGCCCTTGGTAAACTTGCAGATAGTTGCAGGTCTTAAAATTAATTTTTAATATGAATTATATATTAATCATGGAGCTTTTTAACAAATGAGGTAGCTTCATATTTCCTCCTCATTTGAATGAGAAAATGGGTCTTCGGATGCTTTGTTGGGATGCTTGTGGATTGCTGGGTTTTTCTCATGGGGCCATTGGACGCACCACACTTTTTTTTTCAAACCTTACATTTGATTGTCAGATTTTCTTTGAAACCATCTTATTAGACGTGTGCAATAGAAATTCCCAGTAGTAATTTCTTTTATCTTCTCTTTTCATGAATTCGCTGGTCTTAAATGCTCTGTAAGAGCTGTCCAGGTCCATATTTCAGATTGTTGCTTTAATGACACCCAAAAGATACATTTTCAGAAATCAGTTTAAGACACCAATTGCAGCCACCCAGGCAGGGCGCTCATTGCCTACTGCATTGGATCAGTGATGGGAGTCAGAGAAGGGGCGGGCAGGGGCTACCCAATGAGCAGAAACCAACTCACAGCTGCTCTGAGCCTCAATGCTGGGGAAAACAAACATGTTTATAAGATAAAAGTAGCTATTACTACAGAAGTGAAAATGTTGTGCTCACTGCTCTTGGTGCATTGCCAATTTCTTTATCTCAACGCTATTCATCTTTTTTAAAACAATCCATGAAGAATGGTCCTGAGTGCAGCCATGCGAGCATCAGCCCTCCTTTCATGGCAACCCCTCCTAGCCATCTCCATTCACTAACACTTGGGGGTGGGCACGAAATAAGGGAATCCTGATTGTGTACAGTATAAATTGTATTATATATTTTGTACTTATGTTTTATGTAAATAGTTTGTCTCATTCAATTGTATGTGAGCATTGAAATAAATCCTACCATTTAGGAAACAATTTCGTGGCATTTTTCTTTGCATAGCTCAAAGAGCTCTGTCTGCCCAGATATGCTAAGGCATGATCACCACTCGAGGGAGCACATTTCATCGGAGGAAGACTGTGGACAACTTCCTGGGTAAACCACATAGCTGACTCCTGCTTGATCTTCAGATCCTCAGACCTGTTTAGTGGTGGCCAGGACAGGACCAACCAGCTTCATGAGTATGTGGTAAAGAACTTTTATAAATATTCCCCTGGGTGACAGAACATGTGTGACAAGGAAAGCCAAGCAGGTTTTTCATTTACAAGGAGCTGGTTTCAGATCCTGATGATGAACGGAGTGTTGAATTTTATGATACTCACCCTCTCCCCAGCACACTTGCATAGAACAAGGTTTTTCTTGCATGAACTGCTACCAGTCAGCATGAACACTCTTAGAAGGTGCTTGACCCAGTAAAACCACTGGACTGAGTGAGAGCTATATTTCAATATTCCTGATCCCATTATAAAAAAAAATCTGTGTGTGTGTATGTATTCATATATGTACATATATGTATACATAAACATATGCATATAATTGTTTTGTATTTTTTTTTCATTTGACCAAACAGCTGAAAAAGCCCACCTTTTGGAGGCCAAAAGTTAATGTAAGATAATAAAACTATATAAACTATATGAACTAGTGAAGCATGTCATAAAGATTAAACTATTTTTTAACCCCAAGTACTGAAACAACTTTTAAAGCATTCCATGAAGAACCTAGATCTGGTTATTACGTTAGAAAGTAAATAGAATAAATAGTGTTCTACCACAATTTTGTTTCTTGCAATATTTTTGAATCTTTTTAATCATTGTAATATATATTCTGATATTCAGATGGTCTCACAATGCTCATATATCCACGTCATCCTCTCAGAATCTTTTTCATTTGCTCTTTAAAGAATAAAGTTGAAATATGACTTAAAATATCTTTCTGGACCTACTTGAAATATGTAATTTTCCACTTAAAGCGTCTCCTCAAGCCCAGTTTGTGAGGAACAGTAGAGGTGATTGAATGTGCTGATTGCACAACTATCTATAGTACAAGAGGAAATTGTCCTTAAAATGATATCTGAAACTATTACTTTTCTGAAAGTATTCTTCTATTTTTTTAAAGTAGATACGATCTTGTTAGAAAGTCAAACAGAAAATAATATCTGAAATTGCTTTTATTTAATTTATCTTCTTGGTGTTTGTACATCTTCCTTGGAAGCATTGGAAGCTCTCGCCTCACTCCCGCAATCACAGCGAGAACCAGTGCTGAATGTGACAGGGTCACATTTTGTGCACACAGTCCCGAGCATTGCAGAGCTCTGAAGACTGTAGCTGCTAAAAGCACAACAGAAGAAATGAAGCTCAAAGATAATTCTTTTAAAAATGATTCCTCATACAAGACACAGGAACTAGAGTTCTTTATCTCTAGTTTGAAAACATACTATTAATATTTTGAAAGTGAGTCTTGCCATAGAACACGGAGAAAACTGAATGCTGAATTATGATTTTGAATTCGTAATTTATGTGGGCTTAATCATATTAGTTGCATATCTTTGATGGCCTTTGCCGATGGTCGGCTGTTCATCACAGCGATGGTTTTATGAGTCATGTTCCCTTTGAAAGTGAAGCATAATGAAGACATCAACATTCTAGTTCTCTTCCTCCTCACTTCCCTCCCTCTTCACATCAGAATTGTTCTGAGTCACTTCCTGGTTTCCTGCAGTGGATGAAGGTTACAGGATCTCTTCCTGTCTCTTCTGAAGTCCTGCCCCACCCCCCACCCAGTGTTGGGCCTCACCCTTCCCTGAGGGAAGGTTGTTGGTGGCAGCAATGTGTCACCCAGGAAATCCCCTTCAGTTAGATAAATTGGTGACCACAACAGAACAAGCAGTGGGAGAGTGGATTCCAGGCAGTCCCACGGCTCCCAAGGCCTCCTTTGCCCAGTACCACCAAACACACCACCGTGCCTTTTGCCCACCCCAATTTATTTGCCCTTCTCGCTCCATGTCCTTTCGAGGATAGAGGTCCCAACAAACTGAGTTTTGTGAAACAATGAGATTTTCTTGGAGCATGACATTATCTTGAGATGAAGTGGTAGTAGTTAAATCTCCTGATTTTACAGAGAGGACAAGGGAACCTTGAGAATCTGAGCAAGTGCAGACAGGTTCAAACCCAGCTTGAAAACTCCCCGTCAAGAATGCTTACCCTCCAGCCTCATATTGGCAAGGTTCCCTTCACCTGGAAAGAACTAAATGAATTTCAAACTCCTGCCCAAGGGAATCGCAGTGACATCTTTAATCTCTATAAGATGTTTAAAAAGTGTTTCATGATAATTCACTTATCCAGCTCCCTCTGCTCAAGGATTTGTCCTGCTTCTGCATTTAGGAGGTCTTTCCTTTCCTGTTCTAAACTCTAGAGTTAATCTAAAGGTAAATAAGACAGAACAAGACATGCACATGTTCACAGACAGTTGGAAAGCCTCCAGTATCCCACCACTGTGCAAATAGGTGGGGTACAATGACAGATGGCATGGCCCACGTCCTTTAAACGGCTGTTCCCTAAATGCACTGAGTGTTTTACTGAGACAGAAGTGTAAGAAAGTAAATGCATGAGATTGAGGAGGGCATAACAAATTCACAGTCCCCAAGAGATTGCCAGTTGCCTTGGATTGAAGATAATCTTGTGGTCCCAAGTGTGGTATCGAATTAAAAAATGGAGCAAGGGAAATGCCAAGCTTGCCTTCCTTCCTCACTGCTTTTCCTCACCCAGATTATGACATCTCATAACCCTTCTCAAAGGAAAAAAAAATCTGTTTCTATTTAATCTCTTTCCTGAGACCAGAATATATAGGATCTAAGCTTGATGGGCCTTTCTCAAAAGAAAAAGAGGGTGTCCCTGTTAGATGTTGTCTTGTAATAAATCTTGGCTGTTATAATTCAACAATGTAATTGGTTGACTCATACCTATTTATTATAAGTTTGGATAACTGAGATTGAGACCTGGTGTTTTACATAAGTTAATGCCATAAACAGGGAAAATGCTCATCTTTCTAAGGACACACAAGGAGACCATTTGCAGCAGCAGTTAGCATGCAGACATGGGATAAGCCCATTACTACTGAACATTGTCAGTTACTAATGAGATTTTTATAATAAGGCATATAATCATACGATTTGGGATTGCCATTCTCCTCTTTCTGTAAGCAGTATTGATGCTAATAGTCAAAACTAAACCATAATTCTTTGGAAAAATGTATTAAACCAGGCATTTCATGAAAATTTAGGTGAATTACAAAAAGTTTGCTGTTATTTGAACATTAGATACACTCATAAATCTCTCATGAAAGGAAGATTCTCCTTTATCAAGAGGAATTTCCCTTTAGTCTATATTGTCAGATGGACACAGATGAGAGAAGGGAGCAGGGACAGTGGCTTGACTTCAAAACCAAATAAACTGCACCAAGCCTGGGAATCCAGAAATGATAAGTAACCCAATCACATCTCTTCCTTTTCTCCCCTCCATGAACTTCAATTTCCTCATCATAATAAGGTAGTGATATCTAGGAAGTACGAGTATGATAATAAAACTGGAAAATATACCATTGATCCTTGACATACAGTAGGTTCCCAATAAATGGTGGTGTGGTTGTCATTAGTATCTCTCAAGGATTTACTGCATCAGTATTCATCTTCCTTTCACGGGAGCAGTGCAGGCCATTTTCCCTCTTTAGACACTGAAGTTGTAGGTGAACCCATTTTGTAAATTAATAGGAGTGACTACAGAGGCATCCGAGCCCTGAATGGAATATATGCTCCATACAAATGAGGCTAAGGTTGGTAGAAGGCCCAGGAGTAAATTCATAACTGCAGTTAACAATCAGAGAGGCAAGTGATATTCTCTGGAAGTAGCTATACTGCTAACCAAGAGTAGAACTTTCCACTTTTTATAATTTAATATTTTACAGATCTATGACTGGAGAAATTACCCCATGTGAATGCATATAGGTATAAAATATGCCTCATTTATGAAAACAGAAGAGATCAATCCTTTATGGAAAAGTGAATTACACTTTTGCTTCATTCTTGCCTGTAGAGCTTTGGTTTTGCTTTATTTCTAAAGCAACCTGCTAAGGTGAGGGAAATAGCAGCATCTTTGTGGAATAACTATTTTCTGTCACCTTTGGGGAAACACAGGTGTGAGAAATGAAATCCAGCAACCTGTCATAAAACCTGGGGCTCCAATGTTTTATATGAAAACCTAATTTATTTCTTCCCAAGGAATCTTTTAGAATGTTTAACTTTTCTTCTGCCACATACTCTTGAGGTAAGACTTAGTGTATCAAGTCCTAATATTGACACAATGATCATTGATTAGATGAAGAAAAATAATAAAATGTCAGAATTGTAGTTGTCTAATGGTAGCAAATATTTCACATTTAAGTACAGCCTTTTTATTTTATCTTGATAGATTTAGGGGTACAAGTGATTTTTAGTTACATAGATTAATTGCATAGTGCTAGTATCTGGGTCTTAGTGTACCTGTCACCCAAATAGTGTTTACTGCAACCAATGGATAGTTTTTCATCCCTCATCTGTCTCCAACCCTTTCTCCCCTGAGTCCTCAGTGTTGATTATGGCACTCTGTATGACCATGCATACCCATAGCTTAGCTCCCACTTATATGTGAGAACATTTGATATTTTATCCTGAGATACTTCAGTCGGGATAATCGTCTCTAGTTCCATCTAAATTGCTGCAAAAGATTGATGAGTACTATTCCATGGTGTGTGCATGTATGAACACATTTTCTTTATCTACTCACAAGTTAGTGGGCCCTTATGTTAGTTCTGTATCTTTGCAGTTGTGAAGTATGTTATGATATACATATGAGTAAAGGTGTCTTTTCTATAAAATGACTTCTTTTCCTTTGGGTAGATCCCTAGTAGTGGGATTGCTGGATCAGATGGCAGATCTATTTTTACTTCTTTAAGAAATCTCCATACTATTTTCCATAGAGATTGTATTGATTTATATTCCGACCTACAGTATATAAGTGTTCCCTTTTCACCACATCTGTGACAACATCTGTTGTTTTTAGATTTTTTAATAATGTCCATTCTGACAGGAATAAGGTGCTATTTCATTGCAGTTTTAATTTGTATTTCTCTGATGATTAATGCTGTTGAGGATTTCTTTATATGTTTCTTGGCCATTTGTATATCTTCTTTTGAGAAATGTCTGTTCTCATTTGTCCATTTTTTAATGGGGTTATTTTTTTTTTCTTGCTGAGTTGTTTGATTTCTTTGTACATTCTGGATATTAGTCCTGTGTCAAATGTATAGTTTGCAAATATGTTCTCCCATTCTGCAGGTTGTCTATTTACTGTGTTGGTTATTTCTTTTGCTATGCAGAAAATTTTTAGGTTAATTAAGTCCCATTTATTTTTGTTTTTGTTGCATTTGATTTGGGGGTCTTAGACATAAATTCTTTGCCTAGATCAATGTCCAGTAGAGTTTTTCCTAGGTTTTCTTCTAGGATTTTTATTGTTTCAGGTCTTACGTTTTAGTCTTTGATCTATCCCAAGTTACTTTTTGTGTATGTTAAGAGATAGGGATCCAATTTCATTCTTCTGCATATGGTTATCCAATTTTCCCAGCACCATTTATTGAATAAGGTGTCCTTTTCCCATTGTATGTCTATGTCTGCTTTGTTGAAGATCAGTTGCTTGAAGGTATATAGTTTTAATTCTGGGTTCTGTGCTCTGTTCCATTGATCTATGTGTCTACTTTGATACCAATGCAATGCTGTTTTGATTACAATAGCCTTGCAGTGTAATTTGAATATGGTTAATGTGATTCTTCCAGATTTGTTCTTTTTGCTCAGGATTGCTTTGCTTGTTCAGGTTCTTTTTGGTTCCATACGAATTTTGGAATTGCATTTTATAATTCTGGGAAGAATGATGTTGGTATTTTAACAGGAATTGCATTGAATCTGTAGATTGTTTTGGGTAGTATGCACATTTTCACAATAGTGATTCTTCTGATCTATGAACATGGAATGTTTTTCCATTTGTTTGTGTTATCTTCTATTTCTCTCTTCAGTGTTTTTTAGTTCTCCTTGTAGATATCTTTCACCTCTTAGGTATTTTATTTTGTTTGTAGCTATTGTAAATGTGAGTGAGTTCTTGATCTGATTCTCAGCTTGGTTGTTATTGGTGCATAACATTGCTACCGATTTGTGAACATTTGTTGTATAGCATGAGAAGGCATTTATCAAATCTAGGAGTCTTTTGGTGGAGTCTATAGTGTTTTCTAGGTTTAAGATAATATTATTGGAAAATAGAGAGAGTTTGACTTCTTCTTTTCTAATTTGAATGCCCTATATTTTTTTCTCTTGCCTAATTGCTCTGGCCAGAACCTCTAGTACTATGTTGAACAGCAGCTGTGAAAGTGGGTGTCTTTGTCTTGTTCCAGTTTGTAGAGGGAATGCTTTCAACTTTTCCATATTCAATACAATGTGTGCTGTGGGTTTGTCATATATGACTTTTATAAATTTAAGTCATGTTCCTTTTATGCCTAGTTTGTTGAAAGTTTTTGTCATGAAGGGATGCTTTTTGTACATCGATTGAAATGATTATATGGTTGTCAGCTAAAAATTTTAGATCCTGTAAAACTAAATTTTTATAAATGAAAGAGAAATAAAGTTTTAGCCAGAGAAGCAAATGCTAAAGGAATTTGTCACCACTAGACCAGCCCTACAAGAAATGCTCAATGGAATATTAAACTTTGAATAGAATCAATTAATCAATCACCAGGATAAAAACACCTGAAAGTAAAAAAAAAAAAAATTAGCCAGGAGGTATACAAAGCAACTAAGTAGCAACCAACATAATGAATAGAACAGAATCTCACACGTCATTATTAACATTAAATATAAATGGTCTAAATTCCCCACTTAAAAGATATCAATAGGTGGAATGTATTTAAAAAACGTAAGCTAAAATTTTGCAGTCTCCAAGAGATCCACTGAACCCACTAAGATTCTCATAGACTTCAGGTTAAGGGGTGGAAAAAGTATTCCATACAAATGGAAAGCAAAAGCAAGTAGGGGTAGCTATTCTTGCATCACACAAAACAGACTTTAAATTAACAACAATAAAAAAGAGAAAGCAAGTAATTATATAATCATAAAGGGATTGATTCAACAAGAAGATATAATAATTCTAAATACATATTCATCTAACATTGAAGCTCCCAGATTCATAAAACAAATACTACTAGATCTAAGAACAGAAATAAACAGCAATACCTTAATTGTGAGAGATCTGAACACCTACTAACTGAACTAGACTGATTATCCAGGCAAAAATCAACAAAGAAACACTGGACATGGGATTCTAGAACAAAGTGACCTAACAGACATTTACAGAACATTCCACATTCCACCCCAAAACTATATAATATAAATTCTTCTTATCAGCACATGGAACATTTTCCAAGGTAGACCATACATTAGTCCACAGAATGAGTCTCAAAAATGTTTTAAAAATTGAAATAATATCAAGTACCTTCTCATACCACAGTGGAATAAAACTAGAAATCAATTTCAAGAGAAATTCTCAAAACTATACAAATACATCAAAATTAAAGAACTTGCTGCTGAATAATCTTTTGGCCAATGATGAAATTAAGATGGATATTAAAATATTTTTTGAAATGAATGATAATAATAAGCTACCCAAATCTCTGTGATACAGCAAAAGCACTGCTAAGAGGGAAGCATCAAAAAGACAGAAAAATGACAAATTAACAACCTAATGTCACAGCTCAAGGAACTAGAAAAACAAAAACCAAACCCAAAGCTAGCAGAAGGCAAGAAATAACAAAAATCAGAGAGGAACTAAATGAAATCAAAACCGAAAACAAAAAAACTTCAAAGGATCAATGAAACAAAATGTTGGCTCTTTAAGAAGAAAAACGAAATTTATGGACCACTGGCTAGATTAACCAAGAAAAGAAGAGACAGGATTCAAATAAGCTCAATCGAAATGAGAAAGGAGATATTCCACCTGACACCAGAGAAATACAAAAGATGATCTGAAACTACTATGAACACCTCTATGCACACAAACTTGAAAATGTAGAGGAAATGGATAAATTCCTGCAAACTTACAACTCCTCCAGCTTAAATCAGGAATAAACAGATATCCTGAATAGAACAATAAGTAGTGAGCTTGAATTTCCAGCCTGGGCAACATAGCAAGACCCTGTCTCTAAAAAAATGAAAATGTAAATAATTAGCCAGGGCTGGGTGTGGTGGCTCATGCCTGTAATCCTAGCACACTGGGAAGCCGAGGTGGGAGGATTGCTTGAGCTCAGGAGTTCGAGACCAGCCTGAGCAAGAGCAAGACCCCGTCTCTACTATAAATAGAAAGAAATTAGCCCAAACAACTAAAAATAGAAAAAATTAGCTGGGCACGGTGAGGCGTGCCTGTAGTCCCAGCTACCCGGGAGGCTGAGGCAGGAGGATCGCTTGAGC